>ML777549.1:808978-827237 GCA_009831015.1 Picea engelmannii
TGCTTATTCAGATGTAGATTGGGCAAACTGTGTTGATGAGAGAAAAAACACAAGTGGAGGAGCATTCTTCTTGGGTGACTCATTAGTAGCATGGCTTAGTAAAAAGCAAGGTTCCATTTCTTTATCAACTATAGAGGCAGAGTACATTGTTGTTGCTACCTATTGCACTCGGGTATTATGGATGATTTAGACACTTGCAGACTTGGAGGTAAAATACGTTGCACCAATCCCAATTCATTGTGATAACACTAGTTCCATCAGTGTGTCTAAGAATCTTGTGTTCCACTCCAAGACCAAGCATATTCCCATAAAATACCATTTTCTAAGAGAGCAGGTCACGAATAAGGTTGTTCAGGTCCATTACATTCCAACCATAGAACAAATTGCAGACATCTTTACTAAACCCCTAGCCAAGACACCATTTGAATATCTCCGACAGAAGCTGGGTTTCATCCCGTCTCACACCTAAGAGAGTCCATCCTATTAGGGGGAGCTTTGTATTGATTGAATAACTGATACCTCCTAAAAATATTGCAACAGCTCAGGGGGAGCATGTTTTCTTTGACATTGATGTCAAAGGGGGAGAAAAGGAGTGGTTCGGAAAGGATACTACAGTTGGAGGTCCAAACAAATTAGCACAGTCATTCAGGGTTGCCATCAATGCCAAAGGGGGAGATTGTTGGCATGTTTTCAAGTAGATGTGCTTGTCATTGATGGCAAGATCAGAGTATGCAGCGATGGCAAAACAGGGACAACGTAAGCTCAGAAGAGATAGTGCAAAGGTGCACAAAGAGTGCAAGAGTGTGCTTGTTTATTTGATGACAAACAGGCAGGCAAGGAAGATCATCAACGCAGGGATAATTGCATGGAAAGATCAGACCTGGAGTTGAAGTGTCAAAACACTTCACCACAGGAGTCCCGGAATTGCAAAATGTGAAACGTCGAAACCTTGAAAGCAGGAGACAGTTTCAGATACCGGGAGTTGGGAATGCCAAGAACTCTTACTATAGGAGTCCCAAAGTCACGAAATAAGAAATTTCAATATGCTAAACCATGATATAATCTCAACCATTGGATCGGAGACAAAACTAGACCGTCGATCCAAGAAGGATACATGGCGAAAGATCATCCTTTCGCTGACTAGAAAGTCAAAGGAACGAGGTTCCATAACCTCTCAAACTCGCAATACACGAAATCGTGAAATAACCTTAGCTGTCAGATCGAAGTTTGATCTGGACCATTGATCTGACTCCATTTCGGAGTTTCGAATACTGGGAGATGGAGGAGTCAAGTGTCAACACTCCTCATCACAGGAGTCCCAATGTTGTGAAGTGAGAAAAGCCAAAAAGTTGATCTGACTCCATTTCGGAGTTTCGTAGACCGGGACTTGGAAGTGAAGAACATTCACATCAAGAATGTCAAAATCACAATATGCGAAATCGCGAAGTGATCTGGGCCAATAGATCTAGGAGGTGAATGTGGCAGACCACGTCAGAAAAGATAGATGGGAGAATATGACACGTGGCACGATTAGACAATGACAAGTGTCAAGTTGATTTGGCATTTCAGGCCAATGGAAATCACAATTATGAGTGACGCGTGATAGCCACACGGGTCACAACACGTCATCGAGTGATGCAAGACTAACATCACTTCAGGAGTTTTAACTCCATCACTCCCCCAAAGTCCCGAAGGCTGAAGTCCCGGGGTAGAGGATAGCCATACGATCACCACGGATCGAGGACCATTGATCTGGAGATCAAAGTGCTTGTGTGATTGGAGAGGGGTCATATTTCGGTGGTCATATCATCGAAGAGTTGTAGAGAAAAGATTGAAGCGGCAAGCTCCTTTTTCGGAGTTTCGGAGATCGCGACTTGGAGAGTCGAGATGCCTCACAACAAGATTGTCGAAATGCCGAAATGCGAAACACATTTTGGCTCAGCCTGTGGTCACAACCATTAGTCACATTGACGAAAGATGGAGGAAGGAGCTAGTGCAATCAAGCTCAATTTCAGAGTTTTGGGGATCAATATGTGAAGCGTAAAGAAACCTTAACCACAGGAATCCCGAAATGCCAAAATACGAAACGGTGAATTAAACGCAAGACCCTACGAACTCCATCCAACGGTGCAGGTGAACTTGAATATGATCGAAGGGCTATTGTTGCACTTCGCAATGTAACTACTAGAAACGACTGAAGGTTTCTACTAGAGGACTTGAAGAGGCCTCAGAATGATTGCCAGAGAAGATGAAGAGGCTCGAGGCA
The DNA here is from genome assembly GCA_009831015.1 of Picea engelmannii. NCBI lineage: Eukaryota > Viridiplantae > Streptophyta > Pinopsida > Pinales > Pinaceae > Picea > Picea engelmannii. Next base: position 811,245 of record ML777549.1, read on the forward strand.
TCTTCCAGTGATTTAAGACTATTCTTAGAGGTGATTGAGAGATGCATGAGAGTTGAAGCCTGTAACTGCAACAGAGAGGATTAGCTCGACTATGATAGAGAAGATGAAGAGTCTCAACTGCGAGAGGCTGAGAAATCTCAGCATAACACCCAGTGATGTTGGACGCATGGGTTAAACCACCAGAGAAGCTGAAGAGTTGCAATGATGATCAGGTAGAGTACTTGACATGAGGAGGAGATGAAGGATAGAGAGAGGTGGTAGAGGTTGTAGGTAGAAATCTGTGGTAGAGGGAAGTGTGAGAAAACACCCCAATGTGGAGAACAATGGCAGGGGGAGAGAATGCAGGAACATGTCGCATATTACATGCATAAGGTGCACAGAGACTATAAGAATGTAGAACAAAGAAGAGATCAGTGGGGTTGTTGTTGGGTGTGATTAAGGTGTGAAGAAGGAGGTAGAGCACAGCAACAGAAATGTACAAAAGGGGAATGGTGCATTGAAGGGACATAGCACAGAGAGCATAAAAGGAAAAAGAACAGAAAGCGCAAGGAGTGTGCAGAAGACACTGATGCAAACAGAGCAACACAGTGTAGCAGAACATTGATGAGACTGGTAAGCCATTGAAGAACTTTATATCGCTGTAATAAGTCATAATAGCAAATATTTATATTTCAGGTTGTTAGGGAGGTGCTAGGGAGGACTGTTGTCCTTAGAGGTTCAAGTGGGTGCTTGAACACATGGAGTTGTAGCTTCCTTCTAGTTGGTGCTAGAGAAACCGGGGAGTTGGTGCTTCCTTCTAGTTGGTGCTCTCAGCAAGTAGCAGCTTGCAAAACAGAGGTTGTAGCCTCATTATGAGTTGGTGCTCATTTGTATGATAATGTAAAGAATGTAAAGATTAGTTATCATATAAAGAAGAAGAGGTGTTTACCCTGTATGGGTTTCCTCAGGAAATATCTGTCTCGGTGTATCTCATATGTGTGATTGATGTTGAATGTTCTATTGCTTACTTCCCTGCATTATTGTGACTGTCATTAAATGTTGTGTAAAGAGTTTAAAATAAGCATAATTGTTTAAGCCCGGTAACAACTGATTCACCCCCCCCTCTCAGTTGATCAACATTCAAGCATACTTATAATGCACCATAGAATGAATTGAAAGAATAATAATTTGGCCAATCACTCATTGTCATGAATTAACTAATAACATAAACAAATAACAAAGAATGACAACAATTCGGTAAAAGCATGAATTTGGGTTAGTATTTAGTGACATCATATTATTCAAACATACATTAGGAGAATTAAAACATTCATGAAAAATAGTCATGAAACATTTATGAAAAATAGTCATGAAACATTTATGAAAAATAAGTGAAACACCACTATTATCTATGTACTTGTGCATTGTAAAAAATCTACATCAAAATTCAATAGTTAACAATGAAAAACTTGGAGTTCCTCGAAAATACTGTTTGGACTATTTTATGAAAACTAGGAAAAATACTAACCTAGATTCATGATTTTGCCCAACCATAACTAGAGTAATACTCATCTTAATTGGAATTCTTTACCAGCTAACTACAAATAAACTATATTCCACCCAACAGTAGGCACTCTATCATAGAGCCCACCCTTAAGTTGGGGCTATGAATCCACAAGGGAGAAATCCTATCGATTGACTCTAATATCTCTCACTTGGGACAATTCCAAACATTTTAGAGATGGAATTAACTCTTTATCTTTTCTCAAGAACAACTGTAACATCCCAATTTTAAACCCCCTTAATTTGTAATGTAATTATTCAAATGTGAAATAGGATGGTGAGAAAATATGCTTTGGGCCAAAGAGCCTATAATGATCAATATGACTGAGGGAAGAGCTATGTAAATTGTAAATTGGAATTATTAATAAAAATGAATCACTGGTTGCGATATGAGAGGGACAATAATGTTGGGAGACTATGATTCCACAAGAAAGGGGGATAAAAGGGGGTCCAAGGAATTCCACATTCCTAATAATCCAAGCCATTTTATGTAATATTCTAGATATATTATAGTATGCAGAACAAAAGTATTCATTAAGAAATGGCAAAAAAACAATAAAGTAACCAGATCAATATCAGAATAATACCAGAATAATACCAGAAAGAGCACCTTTATTATTGATAGCAATGTTCACTTTCCTCTTCGAGGGGGAAACCTCCAGTAGAGAAGAGCTCTATTACAATAAAATCCAAGACAAAACTTCTCATACCCTCTACTCCTATTTATACTAAATCTATCTATCCAAAAGAATAATCTAGAGGAAGATCCTTCTAGAAGCGAAAGCTTCTATTAGGTCTTCTTACATTTTACTTATTCTTCCTTATTGATAGGCCTTATTCATATTGGCCTTTATGACATGGAAAAATGTTATTCTACCTACGTGAGGGGTTAGGGAGGTTAGGTCCCTAACATTTTATTACCAAACCCATCATTGAATACATGTATGAGGTTGGTGTGAAAAGTAATCTCACTAGTTTATGACAACATGTGCTGAGTGATCTGGATTATTTTCGACATGAAATGAGAGCAGTGATATAATAAATAAATGTACAAAGATATCTTGGATATCCAATAATATAAAAAAAAATGGATCAGAGATGAAACCATAAACACAAAGATACAGTAATATAGGATTTTCTATCAATGAGTGAAAATGTACAAAGACTGTAAAAATACAGAGTGAAAGACTCGCTAGAATGGTGGTAGCTTATCTCTGAGAAGAGATGTGTCCGCTACTCGCATTCGCAAGAAGACAATTTTAAAATGAGGCTCCAAAGACATTTTTATCATAAAGAAAATCCAAAACCCTAACCCAAAAATATGAAAAGCCAACAGTTTTGTGGACCCTGTTTTGGGTAGTTTGGTGTATCAACTTCCCGGGGGCGTAACTTTGGCATACGATCTTTGTTTGGGGTGAAAGATAGCTCGTTGGAAAGGTATCATTGAGGAGATTAATTTTGGGGGCTCAATAAGAGCCTTTGGATATCATTGAGAAGTTATATCTTGAAAAACCTTCATTTAGGCCCTCAAAATGACCCTAGAAGTTAAAAACTGCTAAAAATAGTAAATTACCAAAATTGCCAGAAAACTGTTTTGAGCTAGTTGGAAAAGGTGGGTGGCCACTGATATACACCTAGATTAATCCTCCCTCCTTAGGAAGCAATGGTATTCATTGCATTGAGTGCCCAGGGGAGAGGGAAAATGTTTTGTTGATTCTGCATCTTGATGAGTTGCTTGCCTTGTTGGAGAAGTTGCGATGCTTAGCTTGTTGAAGGTTGTCACGAACCTGTGACTGGAAGGTTTGGACCTTTTTAACCAATATAGCTACATGAGATGCCTATGTGTAGAAGGATTATTTACACTTTGCTGCAATATTGTCGATCGACTTTTGTTGGATAGAAGGAGCTTGGACTGAGGCTGCAGTGGTGTTCTTCTGTTTATGCTTTGAACAGACTGTGAAGAAGATGAATTTTGTAGTATGAGATACCTTGCAGAATTGTTTAGGTGGGACAGTAATTGGAACTACCTCTAGTATCTTGTAGAGATGACCCCCCATAGTAACAATGACACTACGGGGTCAAGACTCATAGATAGCATGGCACTTCCACATATATGGTTGGCCCAAGAGAACATCACATACATCCAACAAGGAAAAATCACATAATACCTCATTCTTGAAGGGTTGGATGCTATATGACAATAGACACTATTGGTTGACACAAAGATCTCATCCCTGGCAAAACCATCTGATGTTGTATGGTTGTGGGTGTGGTTTTTTCGATAATCCCAACTGTTTGAATACCTTTGCAAAGATAAGGTTCTTCTGGCTTCCTCTATTAACAATAAAATGCAGCGGGGTCCCCTTCACCCACATCTGTGAATGAAAAAGGTGCTCTTCCTCTTCAAGATCTGTTGGTTCTTTTGGTTTAATTGTTGTGGTCATGACAATAGTTGTAGGGTCTACATCGATGATCTGTCTTCTATCATTATTTTCTAAAATAGACTCTGAATCAGGGTTTGGATCCTTATCTTTGATCTCAGTCACCAATGACTATTTTGAGTGACATTCATCGGTGTTGTGCCAGGGCATTTTATGGAAATCTCACCATTTTTCGGTGTCCTTCTTCGTCTTTCTGTGACCCATATTTTCCTGTGGCTTAGACTGGTTTTCGGCAGACTGCTTGTTAGGGTCATCTTTATCATACTTTGATTGTTGTAGATTCACAGACTCAAACTCTCATTTGTTCTGGTGCTTAAATTTCTGCTCGATTTTAACAACATATTGATAAGCAGCACTGAGTGATTAGATGTCCACAAAATCCATTTCAGTTTGGATGTATCTGTGTAGAGCCCCGTGATATTTCAGAACCAAATTTCGTTTGGAGTCTTTGATACCCAGCTTGGTGTGAAAGGTATGGAAGGTATTGGTGAACTCTGAAACTGCTTGGCCCCTCTCTTGTGGCATTGTGGTCCATCTCATGTACTGGTCCTCATAGTTGCGAACAGGGTAATATTGTTCCATTACCACATCCACACAAAACTCCCAAATGGGCTCGGCCCCATATATTCCAGAATCCTCTATGGAACTTTGTTCCTAGTAAGTTTCCCACCAATTTTTGACATGGGGGAGAGCCTTAAGGAGTGCGAAGGTGATCTTTTCCTTGTCGGAAAAATTGTGAACAAAGAAATAACCTTCTAGCAGATTTAACCATTTTTCTAGGGCATCTGCATCTATTCAAATATGGGAATATCAAAATTAACTTATACCTTGAAAGGAGAAGTTCCTCCAAAGTGGTTGCTTGATGAAGTTGCACCTTTTTTTATCGACAAGAATTGAAGGATGTGGGAAAAATTCTCCATCATTTTGTCCCTCTGTCGCGTGGGAGCTTGCTCAAGCAAAAGATTAATATAATCGTCTTCTTTGTCATTTTTATTTTCTTTCGCCATGGAGGGTTTCTTGGGCGTGTGAGAGAGATTTTCCTCAAGAGATACAAGCTAAAGACCCAACTTTCTATACTTAGACCTTGTCGGGGACTTGCACTGAAAAACGATCAAGAGCAGCCTTCTCTGATACCACTGATCCAGATTATTTTCGGCACGAAATGAGAGTGGAGATATAATAAATAAATGCACAGAGATATATTGGATATCCAATAATATAACTTAAATATATCAGATATGCAACCATAAACACAAAGATATACTAATACACAATTTTCTATTAATGAGAGAAAATGTACAAAGACCGTAAAAATACAGAGTGAAAGACTCGCTAGAATGGTGGTAGCTTATCTCTGAGAAGAGATGTGTCTGCTACTCACATTTGCAAGAAGATGATTTTAAAATGAGGCTCCAAAGGAATTTTTATCATAAATAAAATCCAAAACCCTAACCCCAGAAGATAAAAAGCCAATAGTTTTGTGGACCCTGTTTTGGGTAGTTTGGTGTATCAACTTCCCAGGGGCGTAACTTTGACATACGATCTTCGTTTGGGGTGCATGATAGCTCGTTGGAAAGGTATCATCGAGGAGATTCATTTTGGGGGATAAATCATAGACTTTGGTTATCATTGAGAAGCTCGATCCCGAAAAACCTTCATTTAGCCCCTCAAAATGGTCTCGAAAGTTAAAAACTGCTAAAAATAGTAAATTACCAAAATTGCTAGAAAATTGATTTGAGCTAGTTGGAAAAGGTGGGTGGCAACTAATTTCCACCTAGATCACTGAGTACAACCAATTTTTGGGAAATGTGAGAGTCAAGCTTGCATGATAGAAAATGAAATTCGAGTGGGTATTGTGGAAAGTTTTTAGAAGGAGACTTTGGGATAGCAAGAGTGAGCTAGGCACTGGAAAAGAGAACCTGCCATGCTGTGTATGATAGAAGCCATGAAATAAATGTAGGTTGTGTGCTTGAAGGCATAGGTTATGTTCTTGTAAGTGATTTTTCTTGTTGAGGGAATTGATCAAGAACCTTGAGAAGGCTGGTATGAGCACTCCTATAACAGTGGAGAATTCTTGTTGTCCAAAGAAGTGATATTTCCTAGCCAAACTTGTGATGGAGTCCTAGAGGGAAGTGGGATAGCCTGAGGGACTACATGGAAGAGAAGAATATCCCATTCCTTGGGTTGCATAGGTTGAGGGGAAAGAGACATGGTGGATTGGAATTGTTGTTGGAGTTAAAAATATGGGTACCAGGCTATTGTGTGTGGACAATGAATAACCAAGAGGGCTAGACCTCCTTGTAGACTCATAGTTGCAACTCAGGGGTGGCTTGCTATTGAAATGAATGGAACAATAAGCCTATGGTTGGGAGGAACACCCTTCATATCTAGTTAATCAATCCTCCCATTAAAAGATGATTCTTTTGTTATATTTTCTTATGTTTAATTCCGATGTGGAGAAAATGTGTTATATGAATGTTGTGTTTGTTGAACGGTTACATTCATGAGATTTTAATATTGTTTTTAGTTGCATGTACATTTATGTGCATGATGGATTTGCTAACTTTATTTGTATCATGGCACTTTATTAGTTGTTAATAGTCTAGGTATATTACAACAACAATCCTATTTCAACTAGTTACACTCTTATTTATCAACATGCACAACAAAAGGAAATGAATCCCCTTCTGTAGCACGTAGTCCATTGGTAAATCCCATTTCTCTACTATGCTCCAATGAAGGAAACATAATATCTTGTTCTAGGAGCCAATGATTTCAAACTATGACCAATGGCTTATCTTTTCCTCAACATTCGCCAATGTTTCTAGTCATAGATTTCACATGTTTATGAAAACAACTTTGAAAATGCATATAAGTAAAGGAGGGGTAACATGAGAGAAGTTAAGAATAACTTCAAAGAATAAAGAATAGAGAAGAATCTTTCATGCCTAAAAGCATGGGTAATATATGAAATTCTAATAAGTGACAACATGCTTTCATAAGAGAGACATAACCATATTATAGAGGATTGTGGAAGACCATATTGTCTCATAGCTTCACAGTTTGAAATCTTTGTAATCTGTATAATAATGTCCATAATATAAGAAGATGAAACACATGATCCTTCATTGAATGTTGGTTTTCCCATGTAGGTTTCTATGATAAATATTTGTGTTCCATTTTGTGTGTCTTTTCTATTCTAATCTATTTCATATATCATAGTAGGTGAAAATTCCAAATGGTATGCTTGTATTTATGCTTAAGTCTTAAAAATACAAAATATAGTTGCACAATCAAACATAGGTTCATTGTAGTCATTTTAAGTTTAGCTATATTTATTGAGTCAACTATTAAATTATTCAAAACCATTTACAATAGATAATTACAATTACATGTATCAATCGTAAATTACTACATTAAGAGTTAAATTATTTATAACATTAAAATTATTTTAATCAGTTATATTATAATTATATCACTTTCATATTTATATCACATAAAATTCATTATTTATAAGAAAAGAATTATAATAATCAAAATTCTACATAGTAATAAAAATAATTTCCATTTACTTATCTTCCTTCCAAACATAATAAAAAGATCTCATGTCTAAACACAATCACACAAAGAATCCCATTTATAGACATAATCACATAAAGAACCTCTCTTGTGAGTGTAACAAACCTATCTATCTTTCTTATCAATGTAACAAATTTATTAAGCAAGCCACTAGAATGGAAAATTAATGATAACGATATGTTTTTGTATGACTAAGATTAAAGTGCCAAATAAATTATTAATTTGTGACTCAGCCTTTTGGAATCAACTTTTTATAAGAAAACATAAACATAAACCTAAGATGAGAATAATTTCTTGTTTGTTTTTGTATGGCTAAGATTAAGTTGCCAAATAAATTATTAATTTGTGGCTCATCTTTTTTTAAATCAACCTCTTAAAATTATAAAAAAACATAAACATGAAATGAGAGGCCCACAAATTTAAATACATGTTTCATATTGCAATATCCACTTAAATGCCATCCACCCAATACCCACCTCTCTTTTAATATCAAAGCTTCTTTGACCGAACACAATTATACCCATACGTAGTCCAATATTATTTTTGACCCAACACTATTATACCGATTTCAAAGAATATTTTATATCCAAACATAGTCAATATTCTAAGGCATATAATAGTGGAATAGAATGTAATATTTATATATTTTCAATTATTAAATTATTATGTATATTCTTTTCATACTCTGTTGTCAAATAATTATTAAATATTCATATGAAAAAAAATTATTATTAAATTATTATGTATATTTCTTTCCTATTTCGTTATTCTTCATGAGATATAATAATTGAACCAATTGTAATATTTATAATTTTTTTAATTATTATGTACATTTTTTTTATATTGTATTACGAAGTATTTTGTTATTTTTTATATAATTAATAATACATTTTAGATTAATAAGTTTAATAATAAAAAAAATTCTACATTCATAAAAGAAGTATATATATTTCTATACATGGCCTATAGCAACATCATTATATTGCTACATGATTTATGCCACATAAATTATATTGCTTGATTTATTAAACTTTAGAAGAGGGTCAATTAAGTGTGACAAAAACGACTTTAGGATTTTTCAAAACTTTATATTGCTACCTCACCCATGACTTATGCCACTTCTTAAGATACATAATTTATATTGTTATACATTTAAAGAATATAGGCTCAATTTGAATGTATATATCATGTGGAATATTTTATATCAAAATGTGTGTAGTTTTTAGTAGGTTACAAAGTAAGTTTGAAGTTAATACAATAATATATTTGTTATGAACTTAATAAGTTATTTGTGGAAATTGAATCTAAGAATATAACAATCATTTCTCACAACCACTCAAACTAAAATCAATTAGCAATCAAAATATGTACTCACTCTATAATAATATAATATTTTAATACATCATTACAAAATATAATTTAAAATAATAATAATGTGGAAACCCAAAAAAAAAATAAAAAAAATTAAACAATCACCAAATTAATATTATAAATGTTTAAATAATTGCATTATTTTGATGGTTCCAAATCACCAACTCAGATTTAGATATGGGCATCTTTCTAATGGTTTGTAGAAGAAGCATGCTTTAAATTGCCAACGTGAGGGTAGGAAAATAAAAAGTGTTTTTTTTGGTGGGGGGCGGAGGAGTTATTGTTGGTAAGCACAGCTAGGTATGTAAAAAGCATGCACAATAAAATATCTACATAGATATATTACTCTATTATTCTAATTTATCATAATTTATAGAATGTATATATTATAATATAACGTTATTTATTAGAGAATTGTAGGGGTGTCAATTAAGGGTAATAATTGTTCAAATATTTTGGTTAATTTTTGTTTTTGGTATATGTAGTTAAAGTTTTTAATGTCTAAATCTATATAGTGGATAGTTATATTTTGTTGTAATTTAGAATAAAATTGGTTTAGTCTCCTCTTTGGTGTTAGTGCCTTAATCTTTATAAAGTGGTATAAATACACAACATTTTTCATTTAAGTGAGTTTAATCATTTGTTTGTCTAAGGGCTTCTACATCAATTCTTCTAATTGCATTGCATTCCTTTGAAGACTTTGATGGCAGTGTTGTTTTTAGTTTTTTTAAATTAATAATTGTGATTTTTTTTTAAAGAAAGTTTACTTTTTAGTGTTAAAAATAAACAATACCATTTCCTACATACTTTGTGTTACAATTTATATAGAATGATACACCAAATTTTATATTATGTTTTATTATAATTAGTTTTTTTAAATTTAAATTTAAATAATAATAATTTAATTTTTAAGATCACAATTTAAGGAGACATCAAATTGTTGTGTAAGACTTCTTTATTTGTGGGACAAAAAGAGACCCTCTCCAAGATGAAGTTTTGAAAATAAATTTTATTTTATTAAAAAACAAGGAAAATAGCACCCACATTCATAGATTCAATTATCATAGTTTATTTGGAAAACATGTTGGTCTTTATTTCTCCTTGAGAAAAGCACATGTTACAATTGAAGCAAGCATTAGAAACACTGAGGAATCATCAAGTAGTAGAAACCATAAGGAATGTGAGATTTCTAAGCAATCATTATTGTACTTGGGGTATATGATTGGTGGAGGTGTGTTGAAGAATGATCCTACAAAAATATAGGCCATTTTAAAACGGTCCACTCCTATTGTCACCGAGGATAATGTTTCTTTAGTAGCTTCCCAATATTTAATAAAGTTCATAGTATCATTCTCATCAATGGTAGCCCCACTCCATGCTATAATGTCCAGTGGTAAGAGTTTATAGTGGGCTAAGAGCCAACATACATCCTTTCATGAACTAAAGTAGAATATTAGTCAAACCTTTATCCTAATTCTACATAAGTTGTATAAACCTTTTGAACATAAATTGATGCTAGGGAGTATGTTGTGGGAGTAGTATTAATGCAAATGGAGATATTGGTTTTGATCATTTGGAGCTATTCTATGTAGTGGTACTAAACTACCCTACATATGAAAAGAAGCTCTATTCCCTAAAAATGCAATGAAGAACTGGACACATTATCTCTTGGGTAAGGTACCATCATTGATACTGATCACTAACTATTGAATTACTTGTAGGATTAGTGTAAACTCCAATAAGTAAGACACTACAAATGGATGGGATTTCTAAAACAAGATCATATAGTAATTAAATATAAGAAGGGCATGACCAACAAGTTGGTTGCAAGTTATCTATCGAGATCACCAACACCAAAGATTACATCTTTGTGAGCTATTATTCACATTGAGCCATTCACCCATGAAGCATATATTTTATAGCATCTATTGACACCTCCATGTCCTAGATGACCAATTTTCCACCATACTCATCACTTGCTGACTTTTCTCACTCTTAAGACTTCTTAAACAACCTCCTTAGAAATCCACACACTCTTCCATATCATAAAAGGAGCATGTGCACACCCTTCCTGGTCACAAAAAGAGTGTGTACCTTAAAAAGTGGACAAAAAAATATAAAATCCTTGAAAATTATGCACTCTTGAGTGGGGTTTATAGAGTTTGTACACTTGTACCCTCCTAAAACCTATTCCAAACTATCTCAACCAACTTATAATGGTATAAAAAGAGGCCTAAATGGAAGGAAATGTTAAGCATTGATGTAGTAGTAAAGCTATCATACGAATATCCTTGTGCTAGAGAAATCAAAGGTGGTTGATTCCCTTGGGTTTTTGTCTATACCAAAACCTTAAAATAGCATAATAAACTAGAAGAACACACCATGTACACCAATGTGAGCATGGAGCATAACTCCAAGATAGATAAGAGAGATGAGTTACACAATAACTCCTTAAATAAAATGATAACCTCTTCAAAATACTCCAATACATTCATACATCCCAAATCTCAAATCACCTCTCTCAATAATGACTACTATATTTTCCCCTTTATTATTAGCTCGACCACTATACATATACATTTATGCATTACATGTACACTTAACCCCATATATGCCCCCCTTGGGGTCATAACATATACATTTAACCCATATATGCATGATTTGGGTTCATACCATAGTACCCTCCTTCAAAATATTTGTCCTCAAAGCTATGCAATTAAGGGTGTTACATGTGCTGAAACCAAATAATAGGATTTCCTTATATTCCTACTTTCTTGTTACCATTGATGATGATCAATACATCCAAACTCAATTCCTTTTGGTATTAATCCTCGATAGCTAGTTGTTGCACAATTTTCTTTCCTTTGATTCCATGTGTTGTTGTTGTGACTTCTCCATTTTGTTGTAGTTGTTGGTGTTTGATAATATGTTGTTCAATAATGGTTTTCTGATGCTATGTTCCATGAATATTTGTTGGTTTTTGATATTCTATTTTTTCAGTCTTCTGCTATGATCTTACCTTACTTTCATAGGTTGACTTAGGTTCAGAATTAACAAGGTTCCAACAAAATCCCTCTAAAACTATCGCCCTGCTTGGTAAACCAGAAGGCAACAAAGTACATAGGGTGTACTGCTCAGTCTCACCCGAGATAGCTCTATGGGTGGTTGTAATAATCAGGTGCTTGCAGCTGGGGAATGAGTGGAGATCTGTGGTTGTACCTTGTGATCTTTATTTATTTAGTCTAACATCTTATTAAAGTAGTCATTTTTTTCATGCATGTGGAGTATCAGATCTAAGTAGTTCTTCATTCATTCATCTAGCATTTAATTCCTAATAACAATACACATGCATACATTCAATCGCACAACACAAGTTTTACCATGGTTCACCCCTTCCTGGGCTACGTCCACAAAGATCTGGCTCTCAATCTCTTTATTATATCTCAAAAATATGTCATGCCATGCGTGGTTATAGTATTGGGTCTTACAATCTCAAAAGGCTTCCTGATCCCTGTGAGGATGACTAGATCACACTAGGCTCCCCAACATCCGGTTTAACCCTCGAGATCGAGTTGCTCGATGCCTCTCTAGCTCACCAGCTTACAAATAGTATAGTTCTTACAAACCTTACAACTTCTAGACTCTCCCTCTGTGATTCCCTCTTCCCCCATGTGTCCCCCCTAGACCTCCTACGTACTACTTATATATATTATTGGCTCATCAACCATTAAAACACATTGCAAAAACACTAACCCTAACGTCATTAGGTCTCCCTTGCATATATGCCTCCCATGCTTCCCTCGCATGTGTTTATTTTCCTTCCAACTGTCCTTTCTTCCCTTCGTTCTTCTCTCCCCAAAAATATCCTTTTCCCCAAACTGGGTCTGCATCCAACAGTCTCCTAACACTGACATGTGGCTCATCCTGAGCCACCTATGCTTTACGTGCTTCTTCAACAACTCCTGCTAGAGTGTGGAACCTGTCTATGAGTTGTCTTCCTTGTGTTTGAGCCTGCATGGTCTTGTCCTTGAGTGCCTCTAACACTTGCATTGTGATATCCTCCATGATCATTTCCACGCACTTTGCCTATATTTGTGCCATGTTCTTCTTTTCCTCCTCTTATTTCGCAATGACCTCTGCTGCTAGCTCCTAGAGTGGTTCCATTTGAGCTTGTCGGTCCTTCTTTTGTGTCTGCGTAGCTTCTAGATCTGCTTGCATCTTCTTCATGTCTTGCATCCCTTTGAGGTGCTCGGTGATCTTCACCATTTTTTGCCTCTGCTTGAGGTCCTAGATGGTCGCGCTTATCTTTTCCTCTTACTTGTCTCAGTGTTTGACCTGTTGATATTCCTCTAGCTTTTTCCATAGTTGCCCTAACCTATCAAACAAGTCGACATCTCCATTAACTTATCATTCCATTTCATCCATCTATCTGGCTGCTTCCTGATTCCTTTGTTCCTTCATCTCCGGGGGAGTGGTAGGAATGAGTTTTTCCCAGAGGTTCTCGATCTCCTATTTGTATTGATCAATTGTTTGCACAAATTGATCAATTTTCTGCGTTGTCATGGGCTCTGCTATTTGTGTGCTTTTGGGAACATTGTCATAGGCTACAACCACTCCCTACTCAAGCTTATCTGTACGATACTTATCATCTTTGGTATGAATCTTGACTTTCTTGAGCACCAAATCCAACTCCTCTTTGCTTTCCTTTGTGTGATGCAACTCTACTACATCTATTCATGCACGCGACTGCACCTCCTGCACGGCACTGACTTGCAGTTTGTATAGTGCCTTAGTTGGTATGTGCCTCATTACCAACTGTATCTGTGCCAAATCTTTCAAGGGTGTCCTCCCTACAATCTCATCCATGTGTAGCATGCTGGGTGTAATGTGGAAGGTCGGGCTTGCTTGTGCTATCATCTGGATCATATCCTATTCACTCAGCGCAACCTTGGCTCTTGCTTTTGATGTTGCAGCGAATGGTATGTTCCTTTTTTTCCCCCTTTGCACTTCTCTGATCTGCTCTATGACTTGCCTCATGTCGGCTAGCTCATAATGAATTCATTCCCTTTGGTGTTGGGCGTCTTCAAACTCCTCAACTTCTCGATCGTAGACTCTTTCGGCCACGAGGTCCGCGTCGTTATCGGTGATTGTATATTCTAGTAGCATCTTGTGCACCTTGGCCTTCTTGCATGCACCCCTAGTGTGTATGATCGACCTCTTGGTCTAGCCTTGTTCCTTTTGGGTAGCACTCGATGTCGTTCCTTATGTTGTCTCATCCCCTTTTTCCTATTCTTTTGGTGCCTGGGTGGTGTCCTTTTTCTCGGCCTGGGTACCTTTCTTTCGCACACCCCCTTTCTTTTGTTGTGTTGGCTTCTAACTTGTCTTTGGCTTCTTGTTCATAGATTTATCTTCAACAAGTGTCTGATCTTGCCCTGCATCAATCTCCTTACCTATGGGCATCTCTTGAGTTAGAATTGGAACTCTCCAATCATCTTTCCAATCCCTGATGGCCATCTCTATGTCTTCTTCCTTGATGCAATATCGCAGTTGTAGCCATTCCTTCGTGGGATCCCTTCGCACTTGGATCCATACAGTATGCCTAGTTGCTTTGAAGTTGGTGATGTCCTGATATTGCGTGACCACTTCTGGAGTGATTCGCCAAGTGTTGGCAATGCTTTCTTGGAGGTTGTTGTAATACCCCATGAACATGATTTCATTTGCACTTCTAACTTTGGGGTCTGAAGTGCTCCCCAACAATGTGTATCGTGTTGCACAGAAAAAACTGGTTTGCTCCCAAAATTATGTCTATTGGGACTCCTTCAACCTAATCAAGGCGATCAAGATGAGTAGCCAAGAATAGTGAAACTTTGTCCCCAGGTCCTGCACGTATTTGCAGTCCTTAAGAAATAGATTTAACAAGTACGGGGCCTAGTTGAGCATAGTTCCCTCCACGCACTATGTTGGAGCTGCAATGACCCCGAAAGGGACTTCCTCCTTGTGGCACTTCCTAATCAAATTGCACGCCATGAGTTTGGTGTCCATCCTTGTTGTTGCATCATTGATGCACTTGATGATGATTCTGAACAACCCTCTCTCTGTGCCATACGTCTTCTCCTTTGTCTTGTTAGCGAGGTACTGTGTGAGATTCTCTCCCTGAGATGGAAACCTTAATAAAATAAATGATCTCTACGTCTACCGAGACAGGATCTTCCACCCATAGGTACCCTCCATGGGTGACTTCCACCAGCTTCTTAACATAGTTATTTACGTTGCAACCCCTTCCAAAATGTGGGATATCCAACAGGTTTAGAATCTTAGTGTTGGCCAGTCCGGCTGCCCACTGTTTTGGTTACAAAATTGGATCACCGAAGGGTCCTATACTCACACTGTCCAGGTAGACCTACCTTGCAAATTTAGGGAACTTGTCCATGTTGGCCACATAGTGGTTTGAGTAGCGTAGTCTTTCCACGCACCCCAAAAGGTTAGGCGTGGTGTGCATCCCTTCCAGAATGTGTGGAAAGACTATGGATGTTGAATCCTTTCTGCACGGTGATCTTGCTATGGGTTGTTTTCCCTTTCGCTGTGGTGGTTGACTTGAGGTTCCAACCTCCATTGTTCTTTCATCTGCATATGCCTCTGGCTGGCCAGTGACATCTTCTATTGTACCCTGATGTTGTTGCTCTAGCATTATTGTGTGTGACCTTCCTGGCATGCTCGCTTCTATTTGGTTTGGGACCATCCCATTAACCCTCGGGGCCTCTTTGATGTATTTAGGGCATGAAGTATTTCCTGCGTCCTTGGCTTGTTGGCCCTGTTCCATTTCTTGCATATCAATGTCCATGCCAACCACTATTGTTTGTTGGGTTTCCTCCACCACAGGTGGTGAGGGAATTTTGTCCAAGTTGAAAAATGTGACAATCTATGTGGGTTCATGTTCTATTCCTTGTGGCTTTTGTGGTGCTCTATGATGGCTTCGAGGTCTTCTGCAAGCCTGACTCAACACACCGAGTTTGGGTGGTGCCATGGTGGTTACGATGGATTTTTGTCAAGCTAGTTCACT
>ML777549.1:833406-843935 GCA_009831015.1 Picea engelmannii
GATACCCATCTGGATCATCTCTGGAAGTGGTCCTTTGAATATTTGTGAACAATCGGCCACCATAGTCTTGTGCGCAATACCTTCTGCGTGGTAGCTTTGCCTGCATAATGTCCTCCTGTTATTCCCTCATGGGCCTCTACTAAAATCCTAGGTATTTCATGTTCTAGTACACATATTCTCAAGATGTTGTCGGAACCCATCTTTTATAAGTGTCCTGCAATCAATTGATAGTTTGCATCTCTGATGACTATATTTTTCTTCTGCGCAGTGTTAAATTCTTGTGGTGCAGTCTCTCTACTCAAGTATTGAATGATGTCAGCAAAATATTCATCAGCGACTTGGACTGAAAATAGTTGTGCATCAGGGAAGTTTTCCTCTAGATTTGTGGGTTCCTCTCCATTGGTGATCCTTGACAGGTGATCAGGTCATGCATTCGTCTTCCCTGGTTTTACTATCATTTCAAAGTCAAATTCCTGGAACAATAATAACCATCTACAAATTCTCCCCCCCAACAATGGCTTGTTGACTAGGTATTTAAGAGTTGAATGATCTATAAACATATTGAAATGTTTACCCAATAAGTAATGTCTGAACTTATGAAGTGAATATACCATAACTAAGCCTCTCTTTCTGTGGTATTGTAATTATGCTCTAACTCTGACATTTTTCTGCTAGCAAATGCTATAGGATGGTCCAATTCCCTTGTTCCTAGCTATGCTAGAATAGCTCCAAGTGCTATAGCTGATGCATCTACATGCACATGAATTTTCTTTTCCCAGTCCGAGAATACCAATATTGGTGTGGTTACCATATTATTTTTTAGAGTGTCCAATCCTCGTTGACATTCCTCATTCCACTAGAACTTGCTATCTTTTCTCAACAGTTTCTCCATTGGCATAGTGATCTGCACATACCATTTTATGAATTTTCTGTAGTATCTTGTATGTCCCAATGTTGTTCTTAACTGACATACTGATTTTGGTGGTGGTAGATAACAAGTATTGCAATCTTGGTAGGATCTACTAGCAAGCCTTGTTTGCACACCATATGGCCCAATAGTATCCCAAAGGGTGTTCCAAAGATGCACTTCTTAATGTTCAACAATATTTGACGCTGCCTGCATCTTTATAACATCAGCCTCAACACCTCTACATGGTGTTTCAATAAACTATAGACTATCCAATCATCTAGATATACCTCTAGAAACTGGAGGATGAATTCTTTGAATGCAACTATGACTACTCTGGAAAATATTGTTGGTGAATTCTTCAGTCCAAAAGGCATGACTGTGTACTGGTAGGACCCCCATTATGTGTAAAAAGTGGTCTTATACCTGTCTTTTGGGGCTACCTTGATTTGATGGCAGCCTGAAATTCCATCGGTGAATGAGTAAGCTTCCTGGCCTCCTACATTCTCCAACACCTCGTCTGTGAAAGGGGTAGGGAAAGGGTTCTGTAGGCAAGCATCATTTAACTTCCTCAGGTCGACACATATCCTAATCCATCCCTACTTCTTCTCTTGAACTACCATAGGGCTTACCCATTCAAATTCCTCCACTAGTTCTATGATTCCAACCTCCAACATCCTGTTAATTTCTTCTTTTACTTTTTTCTTATATACTAGGTTTAGTCTATAGGGTCTCTGTCTGATCAGTCTTGCCTCAAGTCTGAGAGGTATCTTCATTTCACCTAGCTCTCCTGCTATGCCTTTCATTTCCGTGAACGTTGTTGGGAACATGTCACTGTACTCGCACAGTAGATCTATTCTGCTTTCTATTGTTTGATCCTTCATTGAATGTTGGTTTTCCCATGTGGGTTTCCATGGTAAATATTTGTGTTCCATTTTGCGTGTCTTTGCTATTCTAATCTATTTCATATATCATAGTAGGTGAAAAATCCAAATGGTGTGCTTGTATTTATGCTTAAGTCTTAAAAATACAAATGATAATCACACAATCAAACATAGGCTCATTGTAGTCATTTTAAGTTTAGCTATGTTTATTGAGCCAACTATTAGAATATACAAGACCATTTACAATAGATAATTATAATTACATGCAATGATCAATTGTAAGTTATTGCATCAGAGTTAAATTGTTTATAATATTAAGATTATTTTAATCGATTATATCATAATTATATCACTTTCATATTTATATTACATAAAATTCATTATTTTATAAAAAAAAAATTATAATACTCAAAGTTCTACATAGTAATAAAAATAATTTTCATTTACTTATCTTTCTTTCCAAACACAATAAAAAAATCTCATTTTTAAACACAAGCACACACAATCACACAAAAAAAAATCCCAACACAAGCACACACAAGAATCCCATTTATAGACACAATCACATAAGAACCTCTCTTTTCAGTGTAACAAACCTGTGTTTCTTATCGGTGTAACAAATTTACTAAGCAAGTCACTGGAATGGAAAATTAATGATAATGATATCTTTCATTTTTCTTTTTAAAGATCGCGTTTCAATTATGTACTCTTCACTTTTCAATTATTTCATACAACTTTGAAAAATAAGATTTGAACATAAAAATGGAAACATAATCTACATGGTCGTTGAGAATAATCACTTGTTTGTTTTTGTGTGGTTAAGATTAAGGTGTCAAATAAATTATTAATTTGTGACTCATCTTTTTGGAATCAACTTCTTATGAGAAAACATCTTTTTGGAATCAAATTCTTATAAGAAAACATAAACGTGAGATGAGAATAATCACTTGTTTTGTTTGTTTTTGTATGGTTAAGATTAAGGTGCCAAATAAATTATTAATTTGTGACTCATCTTTTGGAATCGACCTTTTAATTTTTTTTTATTAATTTGTAACTCATCTTTTTGGAATCAACTTCTTAAAAACATAAACATGGGATGAGAGGAGAGGCCCACAAATTTAAATACATGTTTCATATGGCAATATCCACTGAAATGCCATCCACTCAATACCCACCTATCTTTTAATATCAAAGCTTCTTTGACCGAACACAATTATACCCATACGTAGTCCAATATTCTTTTTGACCCAACATTATTATACCGATTTCAAAGAATATTTTATATCCAAACGTAGTCCAATATTTTAATGCATATAATAGTTGAATAGAATGTAATATTTATAAATTTTCAATTATTAAATTATTATGTATATTTCTTTCATAATGTGTTGTAAAATAATTATTAAATTTTCATGTGAAAATATAATTATTAAATAATTATGTATATTTCTTTCCTAATGTGTGTAAAGTATCTCGTTATTCTTCATGAGATATAATAATTGAACAATTGTAATATTTACAATTTTTTTAATTATTATGTATATCTCTTTTATATTGAGTTATGAAATATTTTGTTATTTTTGATATAATACATTTTAGATTAATAAATTTAATAATAAAATAATTTATATATTCATAAAAAAGTATATCTATTTCTATACATGACCCATAGCAACATCATTATATTGCTACATGATTTATGCCACATAAATTATATTGCTTGATTTATTAAATTTTAATAAAGGATCAATTAAGTGTGACAAAACAATTTAGGATTTTCCAAAACTTCACATTGCTACTTCATCCATGATTTATGCCACTTCTTAGGATACACAAATTATATTGTTATACATTTAAAGAATATAAGTTTAATTTGAATGTATATATTATGTGGAATATTTTATATCAAAATGCGTGTAGTTTTTAGTAGGTTACAAAGGAGGTTCGAAGCTAATATAATGATATACTTGTTATGATTTCAATAATTCATTTATGAGAATTGAATTTAAAAATATAATAATCATTTTTCACAATCATCCAAACTAAAACCAATTAACATTCAAAATATGTACTTATTCTACAATGATCTAATATTTTAATACATCATTGCAAAATATAATTTAAAATAATATAATGTGAAAAGTGAAAAAAAAAAAAAAAATTTGAACAATCACCAAATTAATATTATAAATGTTTAAATAATTGCATTCTTTTTTGATGGTTCCAAATCACCAACTCAGATTTAGATATGGGCATCTTTCTAATGGCAGATGTTTAAATAATTATTGCATTCTTTTGATGGTTCCAAATCACCAACTCAGATTTAGATATGGGCATCTTTCTTATGGCTTGGATGGTTCCAAACCACCAACTCAAATTTAGATACGGGCATCTTTCTAATGGCTTGGAGAAGAAGCATGCTTTAAATTGCCAACGTTGCGAACGTGAGGGTAGGAAAATAAAAAATGTTTTTGGGGGCGGAGGAGTCATTTGTTGTTAAGCACTAGCGAGGTATGTAAAAAGCATGTACAGTAAAATAACTACATAAATATGTTACTCCATTATTCTAACTTATCATAATTTATAGAATGTATATATTATAATATAACGTTATAGCGAGGTATGTAAAAAGCATGTACAATAAAATAACTACATAAATATATTACTTCATTATTCTAGCTAATCATAATTTATAGAATGTATATACTCTAATATAATGTTATTTATTAGAGAATTGTAGGGGTGTCAATTAAGAGGCATATTTGTTCAAATATTTTGGTTAATTTTTGTTTGTGGTATATGTAGTCAAAGTTTTTAACGTCTAAATCTATATATAGTAGTGAATAGTTATATTTTTATTATATTTTATTGAAATTTAGAATAAAGTTGGTTTAGTCTCTTCCCTGGTGTTAGTGCCTTAATTTTTATAGAATGGTATAAATACAGTACATTTTTCATTTAAATATTTTATTTAAGTAAGTTTAATTATTTGTTTTGCCTAAGGGCTTCTACACCAATTCCTCTACTTGCATTTGGTTGCACTTCCCTGAAGACTTTGATGGCATTGTCATTTTTAGCTTTTTTAAATTAATAATTGTGATTTTTTTAAAAAGAAAATTTACTTTTTAGTGTTAAAAAAAAATACTATTCTTTATATATTTTGTGTCACAATTTATGTAGAATAATATACCAAATTTATATTATATTTTATTTTAATTAGCTTTTTCAAATTTAAATTTAAATAATAATATTTTAATTTTTAATATCATAATTTAAGAAGACATCAAATTATTGTACAAGACTTTTTTATTTGTGGGACAACAGACCCTTTCCAAAACTCAAATTAATGTGACTAAAAATCCAATTCAAAATATAAATTAAATTATAACTCAATTTGAAAATAAAATATAAATTGTAGCTCAAATTCAACTTAAAATATATCTTAAAACTTTAAACAAACCCACATATTTATTAAATTATAATTATTTATTAAATATATATTTTAATTTTATTTTCTTTAAATAAAAATATAAAAATATATAATTCAATTCTTGCCAATAAAATGATTAAAAGCACTATATAATAAATAATATATATTAAAGTAGGAGAATTGATACGACAATTCACTCATTTCTTTGGAAAAAACATTACACCAATTTACATTCTCTTATAATTTTAACTTTCATTATTATAGAGGAATACAATACTCCATTTATTTATTTTGATTTTAAATAAGGTTTCTTTTGAATTATATATATAATTTTTTTTTTTTTTTAAATAAAATTTATTTTGAATTTATATATTTTTGTAAAAAAATTTGATGATATTTTTTCAGTTAAAATATTAATTTTTTTCGGTCGAAAGTTAAATCTAACAACACCTCCTAACGTCGTACCACTTGGTGCAATCAAACACATTTTTTTTTGTTTTTTAAATTTTTTTCCGTTAAATCTTACTTTCGGTCGAAAAATATTAACTTTACCTGTAACTATGGCACTTTTCAGAAAAGTGTGTGTTTACTTCAACTTACTCCAACTTCACAAGGAGCGGACCCCTTCAAATGCTGTGAGTCTAGTTTTAGAACTAGTACCAACATTTGTAGAATTGAATCTACTTTGATTTGACACAATTTATATTCAATTTAGTTATTTTTTAGAATTATGGAAAATTTATATTACAGAACCTCTCACTGTCCTCTTCAAAAATATATTTTTAGATTTTACTTTTAAATAAAAATTTACGAAGATACATGGAGTCGAACTAAACGTGTTTAAAATTTGCAACTTTTTCAGAGAGGTTAAATTCAAAAAATTGTAGTAACATCTGTTGTCTTCAAAACTATAGTCATACTTTAATATATTTTGTTTAGATTGTTGCATCATATTTTGTTTTTCATAAACAAGAGTTTAATAATGAGTAAATTGACCTCGATAAACTTAACTCATTATCAACGCCTTAAATTTTAAGGAACATACTATCAAACAATCTCTAAATTGACACATCAAATGTCAATAAAAAAGTTACATAAAATAATCAATAGAAACTAACAAAATTCATGACAAGTTTTGTTTTTACTATAAAGTGAAATTCTAAATAAATAAATAAATACTTTTGTTTACCGGAAGTTGAAAAACTTCTAAAACTATATTTTATTTTATCAAAAAACAAGGAAAATAGACACCCACATTCATAGATTCAATTATCATAGTTTATTTGGAAAACATGTTGGTCTTTATTTCTACTTGGGAGGAGCACATGTTACATTTGAAGCAAGCATTAGAAACACTGACGAAACATCAAGTAGTAGAAACCATAAGGAATGTGAGATTTCTAAGCAATCATTATTGTACTTGGGGTATGTGATTGGTGGAGGTGTGTTGAAGAATGATCCTACAAAAATACAGGCCATTCTAAAATGGTCCACTCCTATTGTCACAGAGGTTGGGATTTTTGTAGTTGCTTCCCAATATTTAATAAAATTCATAGCATCATTCTCATCAATGGTAGCCCCACTCCATGCTATAATGTCTTGTGGTAAGAGTTTATTGTGGGGTAAGATCCAACATACATCCTTTCATGAACTAAAGTAGAATATTAGTCAAACCTCGATCCTAATTCTACATAAGTTGTATAAACCTTTTGAACATAAATTGATGCTAGTGAGTATGTTGTGGGAGTAGTATTAATGGAGATGGAGAGATTGGTTTTGATCATTTGGAGCTATTCTATGTAGTGGTACTAAACTACCCTACATATTACAAGAAGCTCTATTCCTTGGAAGCACTATGAAGAAGTGGAAGCATTATCTATTGGGTAAGGTACCATAATCGATACTGATCACTAGCTATTGAATTACTTGTAGGATAATTTAGTGTAAACTCCAATAAGTAAGACACTACAAATGGATGGGATTTCTACAACAAGTTCATCTAGTGATTAAACATAAGAAGGGCATGACCAACAAGTTGGTTGCAAGTTATCTATCGATATCACTGGCACCAAAGATTACATCTTTGTGAGCTATTATTCACATGAGCCATTCACCCATGAAGCATATATTTTATAGCATCTATTGACACCTCCATGTCCTAGATAACCAATTTTCCACCATACTCATCACTTGCTGACTTTTCTCACTCTTAAGACTTCTTAAAAAACCTCCTTAGAAATCCACACACTCTTCCATATCATAAAAGGAGCATCTGCACACTCTTCCTGGTCACAAAAAGAGTGTGTACTTTAAAAAGTGGACAAAAAAATATAAAATCCTTGAAAATTATGCACTCTTGAGTGGGGTTTATGGAGTCCGTACACTTGTACCCTCCTAAAACCTATTCCAAACTATCTCAACCAACTTATAATTGTATAAAAAGAGGCCTAAATGGAAGGAAATGTTAAGAATTGATGTAGTAGTAAAGATATCATACGAATATCCTTGTGGTAGAGAAATCAGAGGTGGTTGATTCCCTTGGGTTTTTGTCTATACCAAAACCTTAAAATAGCATAATAAACTAGAATAACACACCATGTACACCAATGTGAGCATGGAGCATAACTCCAAGATAGATAAGAGAGATGAGTTATACAATAACTCCTTAAATAAAGTGAGAACCTCCTCAACATACCCCAATACATTCATACATCCCAAATCCCAAATCACCTCTCTCAATAATGACTACTTTCTTTACCCCTTTATTATTAGCTCGACCACTATACATATACATTTAAGCATTACATGTACATTTAACCCCATATATTCCCCCCTTGGGGTCATATCATATACATTTAATCCATATATGGATGATTTGGGTTCATACCATAGTACCCTCCTTCAAAATATTTGTTCTCAAAGCTATGCAAATAAGGGTGTTACATGTGCTCAAACCAAATAATAGGATTTCCTTATATTCCTACTTTCTTGTTACCACTGATGATGATCAATCCATCCAAACTCAATTCCTTTTGGTATTAATCCTCGATAGCTAGTTGTTGCATAATTTTCTTTCCTTTGATTCCATGTGTTGTTGTTGTGACTTCTCCAATTTGTTGTAGATGTTTCTTTTTGATAATATGTTGTTCAATAATGGTTTTGTGATGTTATGTTCCATGAATATTTCTTGGTTTTTTCTATTCTATTTTATCAGTCTTCTACTTTCATATTACCTTACTGTCGTAGGTTGACCTTGGTTCAGAATTAACAAGCTTCCAACAAAATCCCTCTAAAACTATCGGCCCCCTGGTAAACCAAAAGGCGATGTAGTACATAGGGTGTACTAGGAATTCTCACCCGAGATAGATCTATGGGTGGTTGTAATACTCAAGTGCGTTCAGTCGGGGAATGAGTGGAGATCTTTGGTTGTACCTTGTGATCTTTATTTATTTAGTCTAACATATTATTAAAGAAGTATTTTATTCATGCATGTGGAGTATCATATCTAACTATTTCTTCATTCATTAATCTAGAAGTTAATTATTAATAACAATGCACATGCATACATTCAATCACACAACACAAGTTTTACCTTGGTTAACCCCCTCCTGAGATACGTCCACAAAGATCTGGCTCTCAAGCTCTTTATTATGTCTCATCAATATGTCACGCCACGTGTGGTTACAGTATTTGGTCTTACAATCTCAATAGGATTCTCGATTCCTGTGAGGATGACTAGATCGCACCAGGCTCCCAGCATACAGTCTAACCATCAAGATCGAGTTGCTTGATGCCTCTCTATCTCACCAGCTTACAAATAGTACAGTTCTTACAAACCTTACAACTTCCAGACTCTCCCTCTACCCTTTGCTCCCTCTGTGATTCCCTCTTCTCCCATGTGTCCCCCCTAGAACTCCTATGTACTACTTATATATATTCTTAGCTCATCAACCATTAAAATAAATTGAAAAAACCCTAACCCTAACTTCATTAGGTCTCCCTTGCATGCATTCCTCACATGCTTCCCTCGCACCTGTTGCTTTTACTTCCAACTATCCTTTCTTCCCTTCGTGCTTCTCTCCCAAAAAATAGCCTTTTCCCCAGATAGGGTCTGCATTGAAAAATCCCCTAACACTTACATGTGGCTCATCCCGAGCCACCTATGCTTTTCCTGCTTCTTCAACAACTCCTAATAGAATGTGGAACATATCTGTGAGTTCCCTTCCTTATGTTTGAGCCTGTGTGGTCTTGTCCTTGATCGCCTCTAACACTTGCGTTGTGATCTCCTCCATGATTATTTCCACCCACTTTTCTTGTATTTGCACCATGTT
The DNA here is from genome assembly GCA_009831015.1 of Picea engelmannii. Taxonomy (NCBI): domain Eukaryota; kingdom Viridiplantae; phylum Streptophyta; class Pinopsida; order Pinales; family Pinaceae; genus Picea; species Picea engelmannii. The sequence goes on from ML777549.1 coordinate 842,959, forward strand.
AGTTTTTTCCTCCTCTTCTTGCACAATGACCTCCGTTGCTAGCTCCTAGAGTGGCTCCATTTGAGCTTGTCGGTCCTTCTTCTATGTCTGTGCAACTTTAGCTCTGCTTGCATCTTCTTCATGTATTGCATCCCTTTGAGGAACTCGATGATCTTCATCATTTTTTTCCTCTTCTTGAGGTCCTGGATGGTCACACTTATCTTTTCCTCTTCCTGGTCCTAGTGTTTGACCTGTTGATATTCCTCTATCTTTGTCCACAACTGCATTGTCCTATCAAACAAGTCGACAACTACACTGACTTGTCGTTCCATTTCATCCATATGTCCGACTTCTTCCTACTTCATTTTTTCCTTCATCTCCGATGGAGTGGTAGGAATGAATTTTTCCCGAAGGTTCTTGATCTTCTGTTTGTATTGATCAATTGTTTGCACAATCTGATCAATTTTCTGCATTGTTGCGGGCTCTGCTATTTGTGTTCTTTTTGGAACTCTGTCATAGGCTACAATCACTCCCTACTCGAGCCTATATGTACGATATTTCTTGTGTTTGGTATCGATCATGACCTCCTAGTGAACCAACTCCAACTCCTCTTTGCTTTCCTTTGTGTGATGCAGCTCTGCTGCATCTATTCGTGCACGTGACTGCACCTCTTGCACGACACTGACTTGTAGTTTGTATAACGCCTTAGTTGGTATTTGCCCTGTTAATGGATAAATCCGTAAGTGCGGACACGAACCGATATCCCTAGATCCACCTGGATCTAGAACAAAATAGGACATAATATATCGCTTTCCCTAGATCTAACTATTGAATTAAATTGGAAGTGAGAATATGAGACATACCTTGTAATCGCTTCCTTAATCTTTGTTGCTCCTGCTTCGCTCCGGCGCTCTCGTGCAGTCAAGATCAAAACAACACAAACCAACCAAAGTGAAAGCAAATAATATATTCAATAGCTAATCTATACATATGATCAA
>ML777549.1:851334-873431 GCA_009831015.1 Picea engelmannii
AACCTGCGAACTGTTCGCACTCTGGCTATATAGAAACCTGCAATAATTGGTCATTCTCGCACCTTGCCTATATAGCAACCTGCGAACATCCTTTTTATAAGGTTTTTACATAGGAAAAAACAATTTCTTTTCTCAGGAGAAGTTCTTCTCCCTTCTCTCTTTAGGAACTCAGGCCACTGTGACCCCTCTGAAGGCAACAGATAGGTTTACTTCATTAACGATCATAGGGATGACGAAAATAATGTGTAACATGCCCCATTACCAACTGTATCTATTCCATATATTTCAAGGGTTTCTGGCCTACAATCTCATCCATGCGCAACATGTTGGGTGTAATGTGGAAGGTCGGGCTCACCCATGCTATCATCTAGATCATATCCCGTTGACTAGGTGTGGCCTTGGCTCTTACTTTTGATGCTGTGATGAATGGATATGTTCCTTTGTTCTCCCTTTGCACTTCTCTGATATTCTCTAGGACTTGCCTCATGTCGGCCAACGCGTCCTAAATTCAGTCCCTTTGGTGTTGGGCATCTTCAAACTCCTCAACTTCTTGGTCATGGACTCTCTTAGCCATGAGGCCTGCATCGTCCTCGGTGATTGTATATTCTGGCGATGTCTTGTGCACCTTGTCCTTCTTGCATGCACCCCTAGTGTGTATGATCGACCTCTTGGTCTGGCCTTGTTCCTGTTGGGTAGCATTCGATGTGGTTCCTTATGATGTCTCATCCCCTTTTTCCTGTTCTTTCGGTGCCTAGGTGGTGTCCTTTTTCCTGGCCTGGGTACCTTTATTTGACACACCCCCTTTCTTTTGTTTTTCTACCTTCTCAATTGGCTTTGGCTTCTTGGGCACAACTTTATCTTCAACCGGTGTCTGATCTTTCCCTGCATCAACATCCTTACTTATGGGCATTTCTTGAGTTAGAACTCGAACTCTCCAATCATCTTGCCAATCCATGATGGCCATCTCTATGTCTTCTTCCTCGATGTAGTATTGCAGTTGTATCCATTCCTTCTCAGGATCCCTTCGTGCTTGGATCCATACGATATGCCTAGTTTCTTTGAAGTTGGCAATGTCCCGATATTGCGTGACCACTTCTGGAGTGATTCGCCAAGTGTTGGAAATGATTTCTTGGAGGTTGTTGTAATAACCCATGAACATGCTTGCATTTGTACACATGACTTTGGGGTTTGAAGTGCTCCCCAAATATGTGTACCGTGTTGTGTGACAATGACTGGTCTGCTAGCAAAAGTATGTGTATTGGGGATCCTTCCATCTGATCAAGGCAATCATGATGAGTAGCCAAGAATAATGAAACTTTGTCCCCAGGTCCTATGCATATTTGTAGTAATCAAGAAATAGGTTTAACAAGTACAACACTCAGCTAAGAAGAGTGCCCTCCGTGCACTGTGTTGTAGTCGGAATGACCCTGACAGGGACTTCCTACTTGTGGCACTTCCTTATAAACTTTCATGCCATGAGTTTGGTGTCTAGCCTTGTTTCTATGTCACTGATGCGCTTGATGATGATTCTGCATGACCCTCTCTCTGTGCCATATGTCTTATCCTTTGTCTTGTCATTGAGGTATTGTGTGAGATTCTCCCTCCAAGATGGAAGCCCTATAATAAAAGAAATGAGCTCTACGTCTATCGAGACAATATATTCCACCCATAGGTACCCTCCATGGGTGACTTCCATCAACTTCTTAACACAGTTATTTATGTCATGACCCATTCCAAAATGTGGGATATCCAATAGGTTTAGAATCTCAGTGTTGGTCAGTTCAATTGCCCACTGTTTTGGTTTCAAAATTGGATCGCCGAAGGGTCCTATACCCACACTATCTTGGTAGACCTGCCTTGCAAATTTAGGTAACTTGTCCATGTCGGCCACATCGTGGTTTGAGTAGTGTAGTCTTTAGTCTTTCCATGCACCCCAAAAGGTTAGGCGTGGTGTGCACCCCTTCCGGAATGTGTGGCAAGACTATGGATGTTGAAGCCTGTCTACCCAGTGATATTTCTATGGGTTGTTTTCCCTTTGGCTGTGGTGGATGACTTGAGGTTCCAACCTCCATTGTTCTAGCATCTGCATATGCCTCTGATCGATCAATGATATCTTCTACTGTACCATCTTGTTGTTTCTCTAGCGTCATTATGTGTGACCTTCTTGGCACGACTGCTTTTATCTAGTTTGGGATTGACCCATTAACCCTTGGTGCCTCTTCAGTGTATTCAGGGTGTGAAGGATTTCCTACATCCTTGGCCTGCTGGCCTTGTTCCATTTTTGGCATATCAATGTCCATGCCAACCACTGTTGTTTTTTGGGTTTCCTCCACCATAGTTGTGGGGCTCGTTGGTTCCACATTAGGTGAGAGAATTTTGTCCAAGTTGAAAAATGTGATAGTCTATGAGGGTTCTTTTTCTATTCTCTGTGGTTGTTTTGGTGCTCTGTGATGGCTTCGAGGCCTTCTACAGGCCTAGCTCAACGCACCTAGTTTGGGTGGTGCCATAGTGGTTGTGATGGATTTCTGCCGAGCTAGTTCGCTTTGTATGTCTTGCTAAATCTCTCTTTTCTCTGTATACTCTCTCACTTTGTGCTTTCTCAATTTCACAATAAACCTTTCGTTACTCGCATGCCTTCCTTATATAGAAAGTGGTGTGAAACTTCTTGGAGAAGTTACCTGAGTTGTGGTTTAATTGAATTGGTGCTTCCCGCGTTTATGACATTCAATTCCCTTGACGTCGCTAGTTGGAAATATTAATGTGACATTGCTTCGAAAGTTATTGTCATTCAATTTTGATAGACACCACCAGTTGGCACCTTTTTCTGTAACCACCATTTTTCCAATTTCCCTCTTTTTCTAACCGTTGGTCCTTTTTCCATCACACTAATTTTTTCAAGTGAGCGTTATGTTGTTCTGTCGATGCATGTGGTCATTTTGTTTTTTTCACACTAACTCTCTTTTGGCTACATGTTGTCTTCTGGTGTCTTGCGCAGTAACCTCCTTGTTGCTGCACATAATCCTTTGTTGTTTGGCGCTATTTTTATTTTTTTTACATGCTAGGATGTCAACTGTCCTTATACAGTTTCAGTCAACTCCCATTGATCATTCCTCTGATTTATGTTCCTCCCAAATCCTTCAACTGTACAACTCCCCCATCCATGATAGTCTTTACTTCATATGGTCCCAACCAATGCATTCTGAGTTTTCCTTGTTACTGAAGGGATTTACTATTGTACATTAGAACTAGGTCTCCCTCCTTGAAAATTTTCCTTTTTATATGTCTATCATGCAATATTTTCCTCTTGCTTTATGTACTTCTTAGTGAAACCCTACTAGAATCCTATCTTCCTCCATGAGCATCGATTGATTTAGTCTTTCTTGTACTGTGCCTCGCTCTGTCATATGCTTAATTGTTGCTACGTGTAGACTAGGTACCAAAAATTCTAATGGCACCATTTCTTCTTGTCCATACACCAGTCTAAAAGGTGTGTACCCTTTCATATTTTTACATGTAGTCCTGTAGGCCCACAATACTACTGGTATCTTCAAGTCCCAATTGTCCCTGTTGACATTGCAAATATTTGTCGGCATTCTCTAGGATGTTATTAAAGGATTCCACTATTTTTTCGCTTGAGGATGATATGTTGTACTCTTTTGGTGATATACTTCAAACTCCTTAGTCATAGCCTTAATAGTGTTGTTAATGAAGTGAGTGCCTTGGTCACTCATCAAAATCCTTGGGCATACAAATCTAGTAATCACTTTCTCAAACAAGAAGAGTGTTGTTGTCTCTGGACTGCAATCTTTTACTGGTGTTGCTTCTACCCATATTGTTAAGAACTTCATCGCAACAATAATATACCTTGCTCTTGACCTTTTTGTTGGTGGGTTAATTGGTCCCACAAAGTCTATTTCCCATTTGTCGAATACCTGCAAGGTTACTTGTGTCCTCAGGGGCATCTCATCTCATCTATTAGGTTTACCAACCCTCTGACATACATCACATATCTGGCAATATTCCTTTGAATTTCTGTGAACAATTGGCCACCATAATCCTGCGTGCAATGCCTTCTGCGCGATAGCTTTTCCTACATAATTTCCTCATGTTATTCCCTCATGGGCCTTTGCTAAAATCCTAGGTCTTTCATGTTCTAGTACACATATTCTAAATATGTTGTCGGAACCCATCTTGTATAAGTGTCTTGCAATAAATTTATAGTTTGCAGCTCTGACTACTAGATTTTTCTTCTATGTAGTGTTAAATTCTTGTGGCGCAGTCCCTGTACTCAAGTATTGAATGATGTCAGCAAAATATTCATCATCTACTTGGACTAAAAGTAGTTGTGCATCAGGGAAGTTGTCCTCTAGATTTGTGGGTTCCTCTCCTTTGGTAATCCTTGACAGGTGATCAGGTCATGCATTCGGCTTCCCTGGTTTGAATATCATTTCAAAGTCAAATTCCTAGAACAACAATAACCATCTACAAATTCTTGCCCCCCAAATAGTGGCTTGTTGACTAGGTATTTAAGAGCTGAATGATTTGTAAACATCTTCAAATGTTTACCCAATAAGTAATGTATGAACTTATGAAGTGCATATACCATAGCTAAGCCTCCTCTTTATGTGGTATTGTAATTCTTCTCTAAGTCTGACAGTTTTGTTCTAGCAAATGCTATAGGATGGTCTAATTCCCCTATTCATGGTTGCACCAGAATAGCTCCAAGTGTTATAGCTAATGCATATACATGCACCTGAATTGTCTTTTCCCAATCTGTGAATACCAGTATTGGTGCATTTACCATCTTATTTTTTAGAGTGTCGAATCCTCTCTGACAGTCCTCATTCCATTGAAACTTTCTATATTTTCTCAACAATTTCTCCATTGGCACAGTGATCTGCGCATACCATTTTGTGAATTTCCTGTAGTATCTTGTATCTCCCAATGTTGCTCTTCGCTAACGTACTAATTTTGGTGGTGGTATATTAACAATTATTTCAATCTTGGGAGGATCTACTAAGAAGCCTTGTTTGCACACTATATGGCCAAATAGTATCCCAAAGGGTGTTCCAAAGATGCACTTCTTAATGTTGAATGATATTTGACACTTCCTTCATCTTTATAATTTTAGGCTCAACACCTCTACATGGTATTTCAATAAACTATAGACTATCCAATCATCCAGATATACCTCTAGAAAATGGTGGATGAATTATTTGAATGCAGTTATGAGTACTCTAGAAAATATTGTTGGTGCATTCTTCCGTCCAAAAGGCATGACTGTGTACTGGTAGGACCCCCATTATGTTGCAAAAGTGGTATTATACCTGTCTTTTGGGGCTATCTTGATCTTATGGTAGCCTGAAAATCCATCGGTGAACGAGTAAGCTTCCTGGCCTCCTACATTCTCCAACACCTCGTCTGTGAAAGGGGTAGGGAAAGGGTCATGTAGGAAAGCATAATTTAACTTCCTTAGGTCGACACATATCCTTATCCCTCCCTCCTTCTTCTCTTGAACTACCATAGGGCTTACCCATTCAGATTCCTCCACTGGTTCTATGATTCCAACCTCCAACATCTTGTCAATTTCTTCTTTTACTTTTTTCTTATATATTGGGTTTAGTCTAATAGGGTCTCTGTCTCATCGGTCTTGCCTCAAGTCTGAGAGGTATCTTGATTTCACCTAGGTCTCCTGCTATGTCTTTTATTTCCATGAACATTGTTGGGAACAAGTCACTATACTTGTGCAATAAGTTTGTTATGCTTTCTACTGTTTGATCATCCAAGTAGTCTCCAATGCTAGCCATTTTGGGATTCTCAGTTGTCCCAATGTTGAATTTATTCACCTTGATTGGCACAACAAATACTTTTGATTCCAAAGGTGGAACTTCCATATCTATTTCACCTTCAACTTCTATTATCTGAATGTTGTGGAGGTCATCTTCATCTGGTGCTTCTTCCTGCACATGGTAGCATGATAATAGTTCTTTTATTGTCTATCTGTTCTGTTGTTATTCCGTCATAAGTTCAACTCCTAGTTCTTTAATGAATATCACCCCTCTGATTTGTTTGAGTGGTGAGTCTATGTTGGGGTTCTCATGTTCAAATGGGAAAGTGACTGTAAAATTTTGTTGTAATACTGTCTAGTCTGTAGTTCTTTTGTGCAATTCTTGGTCTATATACTAGTTTGATGGAATCCCTTCTAATGTGTGAATAAAGTGGTGAGTACATTCCTATGGTGGTGTCATTCTCCATAGTGTTCTACACTTCTCCAAGTGTTCTACTAGTGTCCCCTATCCATCATATTTCTGCAGTTGGTTTCTTCTCTGTTCTGCGCTAAATTTGATGCACAGTAACCGTTTACATTGGTACCGGTCCTTGACTGTCTCTTTGTGCACACCCCACCATATTGTAGGTGTTGAATTGAGTGATATATCTAGAGATAATAGCCTCTAATTTTCTAACACTTCATCTTCGTATCTTGTTAAGAATGCTTCTAAGTCAATCAACCCATGGAATCTGGGAGGTTCTCTTATCTTAGTACCTACCCATCTTACTGGACGGTCTATTCTTATGCATATTCTTGTGGAGACTTCATGTAACCTTTGTTTGCAATTCCCTAACCCTGTATCTGAGTCCGACACACATGACGTGATACTTCTCCAACTGATTATCCCATCAACATTTGGATTCACGTAATATTCTTCTTGCGCGATGGTTTTGTACAATTGTTTAATTTCCTCCAGGTCTAAACAAGTGGGTTCTACAAACCTTTCCTCTTCTGATGGATCTAATGGCGTAATGATTATGTATTCTCCTAAATAGAATGTCATCTTCCTCACTTTTAAGTTGATTATGGCCTGATTTTCAAATGCCTAATCCAAACCAAGCAATGTTGGATAAGGTGTTGTTCCATCCACTATCTATATCACTTCGAAATTGGCTTTAGTGCATACACCATCTAGATCTACTGTCACCCCCTTTAGCCTTCCAATTGGTAGAACTCTGTGTTGATTTGCTAGTTTCAGCTGAACATGTGAATATCCTAATGTGGGCTCCCCCATACATTTCCATGTCTTCTTAGGTAACACATTTACTTTGGATCATATATCCAAAATAATATCTCCCATGTTAAAATCTCCAATGTTGGTGTTTAGTGTTAATTCTCTGTTTGTTCTCCTCCTTGTCTACAGATGATTAACAATTTCCTATTCTATATTTCCCTCTGCCTCTTTGCTACATATTTCTAACACATTTTGTAACATTTTAATAGAGGATGGGTCATTTACTAATTTTACATAGGATTGTAGAAAACCATTAATCGTACTTACTTGTCCTAGGGGTTGTGCTTCATTAGTGTGATCCAGCGATGGAGGGATCTCGTATGTTGGGAATTCCTAGTATGTTGCGCAGTTGATGTCGATGCAATGTTTGGATTAAAGAAATTTTTTCTGGCTTGCTTGAAGATCTCCTTTTCATTCTGCACATCAATCTGCTTCTACGGTTCGACATTCTTATTCACCCATTGGTGTTGTGTTGGATCTTGTATTACTGTGTCATTTCCTGTCTTATCTCCTCCATGCGTAACTATGTTGATATCTATTTCATCATCCCTTGCTTCTCCAGAAATCCACTGAATGTTTTGATTTCTCTTTTCTTAGATCTTCCCAATAGTGTGGGACATTCTTCTGTATCATGATATGATGCTCAACAATACTACATGTAGCAGGTGGAAGTGGACATTTTCTTGTATAATGTATTGGTTGTTGATAGTTGTGGCATACCACTAGTCCTCTTCCTCTTCCAAAGCCTCCTCTTCCTCTTCCTCCACCTTTGTATCCAACTTGATCTCCTCATGGTGCATTGTACTGCGGCGCTTGGTTATACTACGTGGTATTATAGTGTGGATGTGCGGTATTGTATTGCGGTTGTGCAATGTTATATGAGGATGGTACTTGGTTAAAATGTGGTGCAGTTTGATAGGTCATTAGTTATGTCTGCACCCTGTAAGCATATGACATTTTTTCCCTCATCAGGTCCATGGTCTTGCAATATTTGTCATCATGGCCTACTGACTTGCAAAAGTTGAAATATGAAATCTTAGGTACTTTCTGGTATTTTTGCATCATTAGACAGTGGTATGGATCATGCCTCTGTTTCTTATAGATTTCACACCATAGTCCTCTTGTTGGCAAGGGGTTTGGCAATCATGTTTCCCTATATTGCACAAATGTTGGGCATTCATTCTTATGGTGTCCTTCTGTCCTACATGTGGTACACCAAATGACTTCTCTTTTTTCCTTACCCCTGTTCTGGTTTAGATGAAATGTTAGGTTCTTTAAATCCTCCTTCATCTCCTCTATGGATGGATCTGTCGTCTGATATTGGTTCTCTTCTAGTTGTAGGGTTTCTTGCAGATCCTCCTCCTGGGTATAAAACTTCTATTGTTGCAAGGGGTATTTCAAGTGTGGGAGTAGATAGGCGAAGTAAGGGTTGGGCGTGTAGAGAAATTAGGGTTAAGATACAGAGCCGAGAGTATGCGTAGGGTTGTGGGTAGTGTTGATCGAGGCGAGGGGGCACATGGGCCTCATGCGAGGACCCACGATGCATGTTTCATAATTTTATTATTATTTTTTATTTTTCTATTACTATTTTATAGTTATTTTMTATTATTTATTTATTTATTTATTGTTTTAAGTTAAATCTTATTTTAATTCAATTTAAYTAATTATTTTAAGTTAAAATCTTATTTAAATTAAAAATAATTTATTTATTATCATTGCTTTAAATTATTATTGGATTTAAATGATTAAAAATTAGATTAGTTAAATTTTAATCATTTAAAAAAAAAATTAATTATAAATATTTAAATAAGATTTTCAAATATAAATTATATATTTTAAATTTAAATTAGAACATAATTTATATATAAGAACATAAGCTGTGTATGTTTTAAAACATAATATAATCTCTAGTACTATGTTTTAAAACATAAAACATAAGTTGTGAATGGAGATAATATAAATTAGAACATTTTTTATATATATAATATATAATTTAGAACATAAGCTTAAGATTTTCATAAATATATTTTAAATTATTTTTAAACTTAGGTTTAAAATTATATAGGTTTAAACATATATAAGTCCATTAGTTTAAACATAGGTTTAAATTTAGGTTTAAACACATATTGGCTTAAAACTAATGTGATTAATTCATTAGTTCTTAATAATTAATCAACATTAGGTTAAAAATCACCTTAATTAGTTTTAAATGAAAAGTTTAAAGACTTAGACCAAGATAAGTGGGAGGGGGGTTTCATGCACGCTAGGAAAGTAAGCTAGAGGAATTGATGAGTCTGGTGCGATGCTAGCATAACTACTAGGAGAGGGAGTCAGTAGTTTTCTTAGGCAGTGACACCAAGCTTAGATGTTTTAAACCCTAACCTAGCCACCTCCCCTAAAGAGAGTAACGTCTGTTTACAGACAAGTCAAAAACATACTTATGCCTAACCCTATTTTTAGTCTAAGTTTTGCAAATGAGAAATGTCCTTGAACTCACCCTGACAACTTTGGTTAATGCAGATTAAATTATATAGGATGGTTAGGACTCGATGAAATCGAGGCAGAGGGGCATCGTCACAGGGGCCGCCACCATTGCCTGAACTAGCTCTCATATGGCGCTCTTTGGAGGCCATAAATGAGACTTTAAAGGGGCGTCAACCAGCAGGTATTGAAGTGGAGCTCCCACCATCTGGAACAGGTAATCCAGAAGCGTCGATGGATTTAGGGGGAGGACCTCCACCCGAACACATCACTAGAGAACTACAGAAGATCAAACTTCTGGAGTTTGTCGGGGGTTGTGCCAGTGAACATTTTGAGGCATGGTTGGAAGGCATGACAAGGTGTTTTGCCTTAAGAGACTATGCGTCAACTTAAAAGGCAAAGATAGCAATTTTTCAGTTGAGAGACAGTTCCCTAAACTAGTGGGGAAACCTGGGGAGGAAACTGCACCTTACCTTGGAAACCGTCTCTTGGGAACTTTTTGAGGAAAGGTTCTGAAGGAAATATCTACTAGCTTACTACGAGGAACAACAGGTGGGAGCATTTCATGCTCTAGTACAGGGAAACAAGACCATAGAAGAATATGAGATCAGGTTTATGGAATTGGTCAAATATGTTTCATACATGGATAATGACCAATGATAGGAAGAACGCTTTGTCTATAGGTTAAACCCTAAGATAAGGGCTATGGTACGGATGTGGAAACCGTCTTGAGTAGCAGAAGCAGTGGAAAATTCTCGTTATGCAGAAGAACACATGAACTTAAATGGAGGTACGAGACCAACCTTTTCGCATCGTCCTGGATTCATGGGGAAGGCCCTTAGGACATTTCCCAGGGGAGGGGGCTCAAGGCCACCTCCATATGGTAATAGAGTCGCACCAAGGACAGTAGCTGCAGAGATTTCAATGGAAGAAAGTGCAACATCCCATTCATCACCAACGACGTAGGTAGGTCCATGGCCATCTCAGGGAGCAACTAGTAGGGGAAAGGGTTCTAGGGGAAGGAACTCATTTTAGAGACAGTCACAGAAAAATGCGCAGGTTCAATCTCGTGTTAGATATTGGGGATGTGGAGGACCCAATTACTAGAATGACTTCCTAGAGGTACAATCAGGATTTGTGCATAGAGAAGGAAAGGCCCCGATGGGAAGAGCAAGTAGCAGCCACCAGATTTATGCAGTGGTTAACAATCACTAGGAAGAACATCAATCCATAGTGGTGGAGTCATCAGGTACGCTAAATCATATCAATGTAAAGGTTTTATTTAATTCTGGTGCTACAGATAGTTTCATTTCATCATCTGCATTAGAAAAGAGTGGGTTGGCAGCCTACGAGCATGATGACTTTAAACAAGTCGAGATGGCTTTGGGGGGAAAACAAGCGGTAGGACCTAGCATTGATAATTTCATAGTAGACCTGGGAGTGTGTACTACCAGGTTGAAGGTATACGTTATTGCTCTCAGGGAGTGTGACCTAATCATTGGAATGGATTGGTTAGAAGCCCATCAAGATATGGTAGATTGTTTCGCAAAAAGGGTGCTTTGTGTTGACGACGAAGAAAGGCTAGTAGAGATCCAGGGTGTATGGAGAAAGGTGTCTTTACAATTTATCTCAACTATGAAGGTTAAGAGATGCTTGAGGTAAGGGTGTCGACTATATGTAGTGGAATCAGTGAATGAAAGGAAGGGACCCTCTTTAGATCAGTACCCAGTTTTGTCACAATTTAAGGATGTTTTTCCGAATGAGTTACCAGGGTTACCTCTTGAGAGGGAGCTTGATTTTACTATTGAGCTAAAAACTAGTGCAGAACCAATTTCCAAGACTATGTATCGGATGACAGTGCCAGAACTTTGTGAGTTGCAAATGCAGTTGAAAGAATATTGGACTTAGGGCTAATAAGGCCCAATATCTCACCTTGGGGTGCACCAGTAATTTTTGTAAAGAAGAAAGATGGTTCCTTATGATTGTGTATAGATTACAGGGACTTGAACCATGCTACAGTGAAAAATAGGTACCCAATGTCGCGAATAGATAACCTTTTTGATCAGATGAAAGGAGCAACGGTATTCTCAAAAATTGATTTGCGATCAGGGTATCACCAGTTAAGGATTAAGGAAGGCGATATTCCTAAAACTGCCTTTCGAACTTGGTTTGGACATTACGAGTTCATCATAGTACCTTTAGGATTGACCAATGCGCCAACAGTATTCATGAGCCTCATGAACGGAGTATTCTGGAAGTACTTAAACCATTTTATACAAGTCTTTCTAGATGACATCTTCATCTATTCCAAGAACGAAAGAGAACATGAGGAACACTTGCGAGTGGTGTTGTCCTGCCTTAAAGAGAACAAATTGTTTGGGAAGTTGTCGAAGTGTTCCTTCTTCCAGAAAGAAATTCACTATTTAGGACATATCCTTTCCGGTGAAGGAATCTCTGTGGACCCAGAAAAGGTAAAGGCCATTATGGAATGGCCAGTGTTGAAAAATGCCCATGAGGTAAGAAGCTTCATGGGGCTAGAAGGTTATTATCGAAGATTTGTCAAAGGGTTCTCTAAGATAGAGAAACCCATCACCACCTTGCAGCGCAAGGGGGTCAGGTATGAATGGACAAAAGAATGTGATAGTGCATTCATCAAACTTAAGAGGTTACTAACTAGTGCGCCAATTCTATGAGTGCCAAATATGGAAAAGGACTTCACAGTCTGCATGGATGCCTCAAAGAAAGGGTTGGGGGTCGTGCTAATGTAGGATGGAGGAGTGATATCTTATGCTTCAAGGAAGTTGAAGAAACACGAAGAGATTTATCCTACTCATGATTTAGAGTTGGCAGTTGTAATGCTAGCTCTGAAACTTTGGAGGCACTATCTTGTGGGGAGAAACTTTGAGCTCAAAATGAACCATCAAAGTTTAAAACATCTCTTCACTAAAAGGAATCTAAATGCCAGGAAAAGACGATGGAGTGAATTTATGAGTGACTACGATTTTGTTATTTCATACATCAAGGGAAAGGAAAATGTGGTTGTAGATGCCTTGAGTAGGAGACCACGTGTCTTCTACTTGGTACCCTTAAAGGTCAATCTGAGGAAATGTTTGTTGACGCAACTCCAAGGAGACAATTGGTATTTAAAGGTTACCTCAAACCTCTAGAGTGGGAGGCAATTAGATCCAAAGTATGAAGGATATAGTTTGGAAGTAGACGGACTGTTAAGATATCGAGGAAGGATGTACATCTCTGAGAGTTGGGATATTCAAAGCATCATACTGAAGGAAGCCCATAGAGCACTTTATTTTGCACATCCAGGTGTGAAGAAGATGTACGAAAACACGAGGAAACTCTTCTTTTGGGTAGGCATGAAGTGTGATGTGGTCCATTTTGTCGCCAAGTGCCTAGAGTGTCAACAAGTGAAAGATGATCACCACCACCCAATAGGCCTCCTACAACCACATGATGTTCCTATGTCCAAGTGGGAAGTCATCTCTATAGATTTTGTTGTAGGGTTTCTGCTCACATCTCATAGACACAATGCCATTCTTGTGATAGTTGATAAGTTAACCAAGATTTCTCATTTTATTCCGGTTAGAGACACTTACGATGTCACTAATGTGGAAAGTGTGTTTGTAAGTGAGCTCATCCGTTTGCATGGGATACCTAAGAAGATCATTTCAGATAGGGACTCCAGATTCACTTCTAGGTTTTGGACAAGTTTGCAATCAGCATTGGGGACTCAGTTGAACTTAAGCACAACTTATCATCCTGAAATAGATGGGAAAACTGAGAGAGTAAATCAAGTCATGGAGGACATGCTTAGGATGTATGTCATGGATAATCAAACCCATTGGGAGAAGTACCTACCTTTGGTAGAGTTCGCCTACAATAAACGTTTTCATAGCTCCATTGGAATGCCACCCTATGAAGCTCCATATGGAAGGCCATACAGAACACCATTGAGTTGGGAAAGATTAGAAGACCAAGTAACAGTTGGGCCAGAATTGATTCAAGAGATGGAGGAACAGGTGATTCAGAGTAGGCAGAGACAAAAGGAAGCACGGGATATGCAGAAAAGTTATGCGGATGCACACAGGACCGACCGAAGTTATAAAGTGGGAGACCAAGTTTTCATTCGTATCAGACCTAATAAGAGTACAATTTGGTTTGGGAAGGGGATAAAGTTGTCACCTCGATTTATAGGACCATTCCAAATACAAGAGAAAATTGGACCCATTGCCTATCGTCTCGTACTGCCATCCCACTTGCATAAAACTCATAATGTTTTTCATGTATCTGTTCTACGTCATTATGTTATTGATGAATCACATAAACTAAATTGGAAGGAATTGTAGGTATCGGACGTGGGAACCCTCACGGTAGAACCGTTATGCATATTGGATCGTAGAGTTCGATAGCTTAGGAACCATCTGGTAGACCAAGTTAAGGTCCAGTGGGACAAGTATAGTCCAAGATCTGCTACTTGGGAGGATGCCGAGACACTACAATGAGATTATCCCTCACTTTTTTTTACCACCTTGAGAATATGTTTCTCGAAGGTTGGGTGTATGTAACACCACCTTTTGACTTAGACAGCCAGGATTATCTAAGGCGTAAACACCTTTATTTTCTATTCACAGTGAAATTATTAAATGATACACTTGAACTTTTAAGACATATGAACCTTTATGAATGTTTAAATGTATTTGAATAATGATGTATATGATGCAATATATTGTGAGAATGTAAAATTTTATGAATGTTTAAATGTATTTGAATAATGATGGATATGATGCAATATATTGTGAGAATGTAAAATTTTATGAATGTTTAAATGTATTTGATGATGTTGGATATGATGCAATCTATTATGTGAATGATAATGGTAACGTTAATTGAATTATGGGATATTATGAGATCTATTTCTAACTTGAAAACTTGATGTTAAAGTTGTTGGTACAGGGATACCGAATTGAGATTTTAGTTATATGAGATTACATGATAATAATGCATAGATGCATATGAGTTTGTGTTATAGACTAATCTGCAGGTCATTGGGCTATGCAATAGCCAAGGGATAATGATAATGAAAGTGGATGTCATGACCACTGACCGAGAAACAATATGGTATGAATATTTGTATGTGAAATTATATTGGTTTGGATGCATTGCTATGATATGTGGACCAGTGTAGGATTTCGGGTGGTGAGACTGCCCAAAACTGAATAGATGATGAAAAAAATCCCAGCAACACGGTGCCACTGTATATTCCATTGTAGGGTGTGGACCCTAGTCATGATTAGGATGGGTGGAAGCATTTCCCACCGTGTATCCTCTGAAACCTGAAGTCATGGGAGGACAGTGTTAGCTCACGCTCCCCTAGACATGTGATGATGACTGTCAGTTGCTTGTTGGGGAAGCTTGGTCAAGATAGTGACACTTTCTCTTACAGGTTCTATCTGGAGTTAGGTCAATATAATTGATGTTTACCAAGATAGTCCAGCAAAGGAAGGATAGGAATGGAAGATGGAAGTAAGTTAGGGAGGAAGGATGAGTAGAAATAGTTGAGAGTGTATGGAGATTTGTCTTATGGTGGAATTTATTGTTTTTCCTTCTGAAAAGAAAATGGGTATATATGAATATTCATAATTATGTAACTACTCTACAATTGTCTAAATAACATTGTTGAGCTAGATAATTGTAATTAAAGGATTTCACAAACATTTGATTGGTTTATTGTCTTTTATAAAATGAATAGTCTTGTTGAATGGATTGGATGCATGTGGAAATTACTATGGAGATGATAGTTATTGTTATTAGTACATGCACGACACTTGTATGTACTAGCTACACATGCATTTCTTGCACATGTACACTAGTATGTATGAGTTTTCTTGGCTTACTTACTAATAATGTCGGTTAATTGTTATGAATGTGTGAACCATGTTTTTTTTCCCTTGTATCATAAAATACTTTAAACTTTGGGACGAAGTTTCCTGAAGGGTGGGTGTATGTAACAACCCTAGTTAAATAATTTTTTAAGGTTTATTAAGTTTAATTAATTAAATAATTAACTGTCCTAATGTATATTAGTTAAATAATGATTATTTAATTAATAATATTAATTAATTAATTAATTAATGTTTAATGTATGTCAATTAATTAATTAATTAATCAATTAATTAATCAATTAATCAATTAATTAACTCATTTAATGTTTGGGTAACAAATTAAAGTTTAATAAATTTTAATTTATTTAATAGAAAAACTTAACGTATGGAGGGATAAGGCATTGAATGGAGGGATAAGGCATTAAATGGAGGGATAAGGTGGATGGCATTGATTGAAGGGAGGAGGCGGTGAACAAAAGGAGGATATGAGGGGGCAGAGGAATTTGAGAGAGGGAACTTTTGACTTTGTTGGGAAGGAAGCATTATTTTGAGATTAGGGACTGTATTTTTCTGGTTTGGAGTTTGGTGGAATGTTACAGGAAAGCATCAGTTGTTGGGAGTTTTGGGCTCGGGGGCCAGGAATCCTCACAGAATCCTGGAGCTAGGAAGCCGAATAGGCTCTGTTCCTAGTTGGCAGGGAGGAAAGATTTGGTTTTGGGAAGAGTTTGGGTAGATCAGTTTGGTCAGAGTTTGGGCAAAGCAGTTAGGACAGATGGAGATGGGAAAATAGCATCACTGAGAGGTATTTATGTCATTATAGTTATGAGTGTTCACTATTTTACTAAGCTGTTTATTTTTTTATATATGATTTATATTTCATGTGCTCAATTATAATTTGTTGACCATGAATGGTTAGTTAGTTAACTTGTTGAAAAAAGAATCGTAAAAGAAGTAACAAAAGATCAATGTTATGTAAAAATTAATTTGTTAAGTTTTAGCTTATGTTAGCTAGGATCTTACAACTCCTGTAGGGTATAGTCAGTAAAGAAAACAGAGTTGGAAGGTTTATTTGATGTCACTTATCTAGGAGGTGTTATAATTATAAAGTCAGATTTAATTGAAAGGAAATAAAGTAACTTTTACATTAATAAGTTACTTAAACATTAGTAAACGTGACTTTTAATATTTAAGTGAAAATTAAAGGGGGAATAAGGGTTAAGTGGATTAAGTCAAATAGGAAAGATCTAGAAGGGGCTTAGAGAAGTATAAAATAAGGGTAGTGCTTCACATTCCTCATTATGATTTGAATTGATCCCTTGTTTGGGTGCTCTTGGGAGCCAAGTTTTTGTTGGGGCTTTGTCAAAACCCTTTTTGGCATAGGGGCAGACCCAAGGTTCAACGCTACAACAATGCACCAACAAAACCCCAACTACCGGCCCTTTCGACAACACCTACGAAGCAAATGAAGTCTCACCCGAGGTAGAGGCAGGGGTGGTTGTAGGACTTAGGTTTCTGCAACCTTAGATGTGACACATTTCTATGATTATAATACTTAATAGAGCACTTAGCACTGTTAGTTCATCATTGTTTAACCAATATATACTCCACAGAGAAAACAGAGCATTGCAACATTCACCCTGATCTAATGTATTTAAGCACTTAGCATATATAAATGGATTAGATCTAGTAGATTCAGGCACTAAGCACTTCCATTTATATCAGATATAACATCCAGATTCATCATAAGCACAAAGCATAAATAGATATATCTATCTATCTATATCAAGCACTTAGAAAATAACACATAAATACATTAGAACATCACACAAAGCAGAATAACATAGTATTTATGTGGTTCATCCCCACCCTGGGGCTACGTCCACCAACTCTTCTTCTTTATTAGCTTCAATCAGTCATCTACATGCACAGAGCCACAAAAATCCTACTACGCAGAGGATAGAAGATTTGTGCATCTTGTTGGATCCTTCTTCCTTGCGCTACAACACAAATCCCTTCACAGTCTGTTACAACCACTTGCACTTATCTCTGCAAGCCTCTCATAGCATGCACAAAGAATCTACAAATAATACTTGCACTTAACACTTAGCTTATCAATGCCTCATCACATAGATACACTTATTACATTACCTAGACATCTATTTATAGTTTACAAAATAGGCCTAAACATGGGTAAACCCATGGGCTGACATCCCATACCCATTACATATTCCCAAATCCCAAGAAGGACCCAAAAAGGGGTTGAGATCCCGTGATCTCTACTTTGTCTTGTGCTCCACCTTTGATAGGCTGTCAAAGTTCCAAAATAGGTCAACATGACCAAGAATCTCCCAAAACTTGGTCAAGGGACAATAGGCCCCCAACACTCACCTGTGACTTGTCCCGAGTCACTCTGGTCTAACTAGTTCTTCTTCGAACGCCTCGAGTTGCTTAGAATTGTTGTTGTGCTACAACCTCATGTTCCAGAAACTCTTGGATGACTGCATCATTGTAAGGTCCCTCTAGACATTTTTCAACTGTAGTGGCAACCTACTCTAGCTCTTCTCCTTAGCCTTCTACCTCTATAAACACTTGGTAGGCCTTGTCTTGTACAAGTTGGAGCCTCTAAGTTACTTCCATAACTTTGCTCTGGATAGTATGTATTTGTTGTTGTGAAATGCGTTACTCTTGGGAGCACTTCATTCTTTCCACAACTGACAGGGACTTCAACTGCCCCTGTATATTTTTGGCTTGATACTTTGCCTCTTGGAACTGCGACTCCAGTGCCTTCAATTCTGGGTTCTCCGTGAGTTGTTCGTAGGTCTGGGCACTATGATTGGTGAGTTTCTTACCTTCCAGGGTAAAATCCTTTATCCTTTCAACTGCGCTCCGAGCGGTTGCTTCTGTTTGGTCTCTTACATCTTGTGGGGTCTCGGGTATAGTGTGTAGCTCCAAATCTGCTATGCGTTGTTGTAGCTACTGGATGGCTTCTGTGAGCTCGTTCACCTATTGTGTAACTCAGTCTTCTACCTTTATTTCTACAACTGTCATAGAGTGAAGTGCTCTATTGAATTCTTCTTTTACTTCTAGTTGCTCTGCGAGAAACTATTCCTTTTCTTGCTGTAGCTGAGCTTTTTCTACATCAAACTTCGCTTGGAGAGAAAAAATTTCCTGTTCTGCAACACTGCATGGCTCTACGAGTACTCCTTGTACTTGTGTCAAATCTTGGGTGGCTTGCTCTGTTTCTTCCTTTTCTCTTCGAAGGTGAGCTTCAAATTTATCGGCTAGGCGGTGGAGTTGAGCTGGCTCATCTCCTAATTCTAGTTCTCTCGGCACAGTGGAGACTTCGTAGCTGGACTATAGGGCCTGTTGTACCCCTCAGAGTTTAGTCTCAATTTGAGCATACATCTTGTCTTGATTTTCTTCTTTATTCTTTGTTATTTCCAGTGAATCATCTTGCAGGGATTCTATGAGGAAATTGAAGTCATCAGAGGTGAGGATGGTGTGCATCTTGGTCATGTTGGCCTTTGATTTTTTTCGGGAGGAAGGTTTCAGAGGTGAAACTTTCCTCTTCTTCAGGGGATCAACCTCGTCTCCTTGCTTCTATTAGAATTATTTGTCATTCAACTCTTCACCATCACCTCCTTGCTCTAGTGATATGGAAGCAGTATTCACGGATGCACTATCTATCTCTTGGACCTCCTCGATCTTCTTTGTCCTGCTAGGTCCGGGTGTATCCTGCGCAGTTTCTAGGATGTCGATGTCGGATATCTCCATAGGATCTGCTAGAATAAGGAGATCCACCAACCAGTCCTTAGTGATCTCCTCCAAGTCCTCCTCTATCATCTTATAGTAGGATTTAAGTTGTTGCTTGTGTTCGTCGGTGTACGTTGTGATGTAAATAAAATGTTGATCCACGCTGAACTTAATCAAAGGTCAGAACTAGTGTAGCATGTTCAATGCCATGCAAGGCTCAGAATGGATGGCTATCTTCAGCTGATTGTAGTAGGTATGAAATTTTTTTTTTGACTACCACTGATTATTCATTTCGCTTGAGTACCGCAATGTACTAATCTTTGTGGCCAACGGTTCAAAAGGCTCGATGTCTGGGAAGGTTGTACCTTCGGGCATCTCCTAGGAAATAAAATATATAAGGATCAAGAGCCAGCTGAAATGAAATTTGTATTTTTGATCCTGTGCTTCTCTGCAGTCGAGTTCCAACTGGTTCACTAGGTACTTCACCCAAGTCATTTGAAGGCCTTCTGCGCACTTCCCTACAAGGTTGACTACTAAAACGGTGACTTGGGTAGGTCGGTTCTTTCATACTAACTTCCCTGCAATCAATTGACAGGCGAGGTGCATTGAGCCACTCTAGATAGAAGCTAAATTATAGCCTCACATTCCCTTCTCGACATCGCCATAAGTGTCCTTGATCCTCTGTGCTAGAGCGTGATCCATGGCTTTTTCAAGGTAAAAATCCTGTGGATCAGGTCCTTTCATACTCAGGCCTATGATCCAATTGATCAGTGTTGGATCAACTGTTATACGGTGGTTTAGCCACAAATATCTATCATGGTATCAAGACAACAATAGTTTGGCACACGCATTCACCTCCTAGTGTCTTCTGAAGTGGGGAATCTTCATGACGTTCAGCAGGGTGGACTGCGTGAGGTTCATGGTCCACGACTAGGGGATTATCATCGAGTTTTTTCCTTTAGTTATAGTCAGGTAATTATGTGGGGTGAGCATGTTATAGACTTTGCGATCTCCGAGGTTGAAGTCGCTAAACTTCAATGCTGCAATCTTATCTTGGTCGGCTCGAACTGCACGTATCCCCTTCAGGAGGTACACAGTGACCAAGGCATACTCAAAATTGCTAGGTATGCTATCTCGATTTACTGCATCGCTCAGAGGTGGAATATAGGAGGGTAATATAGTTGAGATCAATTTGGCATTCACTATATCATCCCTGTGCTTGGTTCGCTTTTCATATAATGGTCGGGATGGTCCAGCTCCATGAGCAGTGGATGGAGAGACTGCCAGTCCTCTCATCGATGATGCTTGTACACCTATAGAAATTGGCATGACTCTTTTAGTAATGAGTTCGATCAAAATTTCTTCAACAACTTTCTGTGCAGTGCTCAACTCGTCTGACATACACACTCGGGGTTGGAAATCTTCAGGTTGGAGGGTAACTTAGACTTTGTAATAGGATAGAGGGAAATAGCGCAATGACCATTGTGGTAAATCAAGAAGTATGCGAGATAAAATTCACGATTGGAAAAAGTGTTCTTGGTGCATGGTGCAATGGGATAAATAGGTAACTCAACAACGAGTCGCTTGCAATGGGTGTAACACCCCCACGATTGGTGTGAATAAAATAAAATTTTATTCTTGTTTTTGAGCCAAATCATCTCTTTGGTTCGCTACTGGGATCTTGCTAACTAATCCACAGACCTTATTGAACCCTGATAGCACAAACCCGCACAAGGTGTGAGCTTGCCCCATATGACCGCAAGGTATGACTACATGCCTACGAAGGGATGTTTCAAATTTTGGGACTTTTAAGATGCGAACCGACCCAGACCCCTACTTCTGAACTCCCAAACTTAGATTCCCTTCCAAGGATCAGATCTACGGTCTTGTGCTATCTCCCCAATAGGCGATGGTGATTATGTCACGATTTCGCATTTTGGGACAACAAACGTGAGCCAATTCTGAATCTTTGTTTCCAAAATCCTGATCTTCGGTAGTTCCTCCCTTAATCTTTCACCCAAATGACCATTCGTGACGACTGAGGGATTAACCCTCCAAACTTATCGGGACTTCACGTTTCACGAAGTTGGAACACAACCATCACCTACCTTTCTAAATCCTGAACCCTGAACTCCTGATATCCCCACGCCGAGATCAATGGTCATGGTTCTCTTGTGATCCAACGATTCAGGTCAAATTGTGAGTTCGGGTCTCGTGAGTTCACAAAACTCAGCCCTTTGACTTTCTTCAGCGGTGAGTCAATGAAGCGTTGATCCTTCACCACGTGTCCTCTGTTGATAGACGGTTCCAATCACTTCGATACTTTCAGGATTTTGATGAGTCCATTCTCCCGCCTACACAAGGGTTAAGATCAACGGTTTAGGTAGCTCCCAATGGATCTTGGAATCTAGGGTCCCAGTTCCATCACTACTTGTGAAGACTGAAGGAGTCGAGGCATTAACAACTTTGCTCCTTTTCTAGATCCCATGGTAATGACAAACCTAGGATATTTCCAAAAGGATCTCATCCATTCATTCACCAAATGAAAGGATACTCCCTTTTGATAATTGGACTCACTATCCTTTCTAAACTTGGGTCATGAAAGTCATCTTCTCAGTGTTAGAAAACAGGACCGCGGAGCAATAATATAAAACAAATGCAGAAACAAAACACATAAGACACACAATACAAGAGAGACACAGATTTACGTGGTTCACCCAGTGTGGGCTACGTCCACCAGAGAAATTGCTAGGTCCTTTCTTTATTATTATCCAACAAATGAAGGGATACAACCTACAGCAAAACCCGTTGTAACTTCCTCTTCTTTCTCTCACAGTCTCCTCTCTCAGAATACAATATTCACCATCAATCCATAGCCGCAATACATTTCCCTCATAAAAGA
>ML777549.1:904235-926340 GCA_009831015.1 Picea engelmannii
TCTTTCTCTCTGATGTGCTACACCTGCACAAATTGATCCCACCACATGGATGCTTTTCCTTTCAGTGGGTACATTGCAATTCTTCCTTCTACATGGGCGGAATAATTTTGCAGTTGGAAGTATTTCTTCATGCCAAGCAACCATGTCTCGGCATCTTCCTCCTTCTTATGTTCTCCATCGAATGTTAAACAAGTTTCTTGAACTGGAAGTATTATGTATCTCTCCTATTTCTTTGCGTTTGAGGCAATTTCCAAATAGTTCTGGCACTCGTCAGTCTTCTTCACTATAATGCGCCAACGACTCAAATTTTTCGAGCCTTCATTTTCTTGACAATTAGTCATATTTCATAACCATCGATGTTTAATAAAGTGTTTCAATTTCACGATTTGTCTGAGCTCAGTTCAACTCTGTGTTTTTCGGGTGTTTGAAACTTTCGGGGTTTCGAGCTTTCTAATGTTGAGAGTTTCTCATCTCTCCACTCCCCGATCACTGAGGAGCTCTTTTTCACACACTAGCCCTCCTGCTAGGGTCTTGGCCCATATGACCAGAATCATAAGACCACAACCTTTCCTTCCTGTCGGGATTTCGAGCTTCAAAAACCCAATGCATCTCCTTTGTGCACTAGCCTTCCTAGCTAGGCCCTGGTCCACCTGACTGCTACCATATGACCTCATTCAAACCTCTGCATCAGAGTTTTGGGGTTTTCAATGTCAAAATACAATCGTCCCCAAGACTCGCAATTCTTCGATTCCCGACGCACCTTATCTTTAGCTATTCCTCCTAGCTATAGCTTCCGGCCAATGTGACCATCACCCTATGACCACAACCTTACCCCTCGGGGTTTCGTGTTTCACGATTCCAAAGTGCATAAACCCCACGTCCACGGGATTCCCGATATCCCGATGGACCAAACGCCAATGGATGGCTTCATTATCGAGACTTTTCCTGATGGCGTCAATGGTTTCCACGCGTCCCCTATCTGACGGACGGTCCCTATTTCTCCAGGTTTTCACGACTTGTGATGTCCTGAGTTTCTTGTCCTTAGGAACTCCGATGCGCCAATTTCTCGATGTACTAAAGTGTCGGTGGGTGCTCGATCTCCGCCACGTTTCTATCTCCAACGGATAGCTTCAGATCTCATCGGATATTTCGCCCCTAGTCTCAGAGGTTTAACCTTCAGACATCTCCCAAAAGATCCTATGGTTGATGGGTTTTCCAGCCGAGATCTGATGGTTCAGACATTTCCTAACCAACTCAGAATTTCACATATCGCGATTTCCACATTTCCTATGTACTTCAAAAGGAATTTTAATTCCTACGTACATTTTTCCATATCCGACGGTCACGAGGGTTCACCTTCCCTTCCGAACAGATCTTAAAGTTCTAACACCATTGGTGTAGAGACCTATCTCCCCGTGGCCATAGACCACACCAGCCTGCGGTTTCATAGCACCGCTAAACCTCCTGAGTTCTTAATAAAACGCGTCAAGTGTCTCCTTAATGCTTTGGAGCAAACCAGGGTCCAAAATTGTTCCTCCTGACTTAATTTCCCCTTGCATTCTCGGTCCAAAGACCGCTCCACTGGCCCATCTAGGCCCATTGTTGAAACCTCGCTCTGATACCAATTTTTAGTGCACCTTTTTGCTGACCAAGGCTTTTAACACGCAATATAACAATCTGTATACACTTACGTTGGATTTACATAACACATACAGTCCAGTATATATACTCCACATGCATTTAACAATTAAACACATTCAACACAGAGTATTCATATGAATTACTACCATGATCAGCAAGCAATTAGCTTTTCATATTAATTCATATACACAGCGGAAAACATGATTCATAATATATATACAGCACAGTCATGCCAAATGTGATAAGAACATAGTTAGACACTTATCTTGTAACAATAATGAAATCCACCAACCAAATGCAAGCCTTCCACGAACCTCCCAGCCTTAGACCACACTGCTCATCATCTCAACAGTGGATCACCCTCGAGCTGGGACTGAGCTCCACCCCAAGGAAAGGAATTCTAGGCTAGGCTGAGGTTACAGGGAAACAACACAGAAATATTTGGAAAGGTTCTTCCCAAAGACGCCATCTTACGCCCATTACTACCAGACTCTCATTCCCCACATGCCTGTTCCGCCCAGGAGTATACACCTTCACACGCACAGTCCATCGGTGCTAACCTCCTCTCTGGGTCTTGGCAACAGGCCAGATTAGGAAGTCTCAGAGTCTGAAGCTGGTGTTGGACACCCTCTGGAAGAAAGCGCTTCCCAGCAAACTCTTTCACCTGGAAAGAGTTTCTCACAGGCCTGACAACCTAATCCTTCCAACCACAATCACCTCCCTCACCAGAAGAGAGGACATACACCAGCTCAACACGAGCTTACTCTGGTCAATATGCTACGCATAGTCCAGCACTGCACGTCCGCAACAACCAATTGGGGAAAAGCGAACACGTGCTTCTCCAACCGGTTCAACAATCACATAATCGTATCACCGTTTTTGTTTTGGAATGGTACGAGGGTAATCTTCCAGAGGTCCGAATGGTTCCCCCTCAGACGATCGGGTAGAATGGAGAAGCTCCCCTCACGCGGTTGATCTCGATGATTATATTTGCATGCACCAGGGTTGACACTTGTCGCCCTGGGAACTGCATGTGTTCCCACAGCGTGCATCCCCTTTTCACGTTCCCCCCCTTTGCCAGGAACTTAGGATAAAATAATATTCACATGGCTCTTTTTGGAAATAATATTAAAATATTATTCCAGGCCTAAGCCCTCTAGGCTTAGCCCGTAGGCTCAACACTCAGCCCCTTTTTCCCACCTTCTAGCCCCTAATCCCTTTCCCACTCTATGGACGCTCAGTCCCCCATCACTCATTCATCATGGTCGGTCTGCACTTGGCGGTGTTTATATTTTATTGATGTGCTGCATACATACAGATACAAAATCCAGGCCCTTGGCCTTCAACCCTTAGGCTCTCTGGCCTAATCAAACACATAAGCCTACCGGCTTATACAAAACTTGTCTCACCAGCCTATAACACATATTTACAATCTCTTTCAGATCATGGTTTACATCGGGGCTCGGCCTTGGGAACACTATAGTGTGACTTTGTCTAATTGAGTTTGTAATGCATT
Organism: Picea engelmannii; assembly: GCA_009831015.1. Lineage (NCBI taxonomy): Eukaryota > Viridiplantae > Streptophyta > Pinopsida > Pinales > Pinaceae > Picea > Picea engelmannii. Next base: position 907,393 of record ML777549.1, read on the forward strand.
GGCATTTGGATTTACATGTTCTTTGATTTGATCTACTTGACCATTGGTTTCATAAAGATATATAAGTTTTATGGTTAAACTCTTGATATATTCCATTCGATATGACACCTATTTTAAAACGCATTGGTACATTGTTTCAACTCTTGACATGAATTGTTACAATGCATGTCACGTGGTCAAAACATTGGTATTGGTTTCGATTTGTATGTTGGGTGTTTAAAACCATGGCATAACTTTGATTGTGCGCGTTGTTTTATATACTTACTATTGATTTCATTGGTCAGCCAAGTGACATAATTTTTGAACTATAATATAATGGGTTGAACAACTATAAGCGTCGGTGGTTGTACCATTGGCAATAACTATTATGCATGGCAGCAAACAGCTCCACCACCTTCACACAATGTCATTAATGTCTATCCCTTATCCCTGTTTCACCTATGTTAGCTTGGGTAACCCTTCGTGCACTCTCCTCCTGTGTATGCTATGATCCAAACCCTGGACTTACCGTGTGCTTAGCTCCATGGCACCAGTGGTGCGAATAGAGCTGAACGGTAGCCAAGCCTTGCTACTATTCGACAATGCCCGAAAAGACGTGGAAGATAATGGTTGACTCACCTTTATACAACGATTTGAGGGTTTTAATTTATTTGTTGCACAACAGTTCGCCCTGACTTTTGAAGGTTGTAGAGCCAAGGTGGGTGACGTTCAGTTGGAAATCAATGAGGAGTTTATTAGTTCTGCTACAGGGTTACCATCCTCGAGCCAGCATTAGTTTAAAAACTGTAGGGTCGAGGAGGTGCCATGGCCGCTACTGTTTGTCTCGTGAAAGGTCACATCTTGTGACAGAGTTATGCCCATCTCCACGCTTAAACCACGCTGACATGATATTCTGATGGTGGTCAAACAATTCGTGACCTGTGAGGGTCGATATGGACTCGTTTTTCTCTACCACCTTCGTTTGTTAATGAATTTTATGGGATACCCATTGAATATGCCCTTTTACTTCCACCGTAGCCTGTATAAAATGTCAAAAAGGTTTAAAAGGGAGAAGGTCGATAGTAGCCTGTTCCACCATGGCCTAATCAGACTTATCATTGTTCATCACTTAAGTCTCCACGGTGATAGTTGGCGAGCTTTTATCACTCGAAATGGTTTTGATGATACAGACCCTGTCCAGGTTGACAAACCTGTGGTTAATGAAACCAAGTTCGGGCCACCCGTGCCCTTCCATGTCCTACTGCCCTCTCCTAAACCCTCGGCCAACCCTGATATTGACTTACCCGACGCTATAACTGAGAAGGTTGAGAATCCTACAAGCAAAAAGGTTTGAGGTAATCCTATTGTCGATGGAAAAGGAAAAAAGAATGCTCAGCTTATCTTGAGAATGGCTAGAAATAAGTCTAAACCTAATGTTGAGCAGAATCCCATAATCCTTAGTGAGGATTCAGACTTTGACATAGAACGCTTCCTAGCCAGTGAGTACCCTTATTCACAGGGTCTATGCTCCGAGCCACCTTATGACTTCGTTTTTAATCTTCCCCCTTGCCTAAAGAATAATCCTAGCTACCCTGGGATCAAACTACCTAACGAACCCTTCGGCAATGTAACCAAACCCTCACCTGCACTTTCGAAGCCCGGACAGTCATCCTGTGACCAATGTGATTTGTGGTTGGAACGATACTATATAGACGTTCCCCTACCTCAATCGAAAATCAAATCGCTGGAGAACCAAGTTGCAGTATTGATCAGCCAAAAGGACATGCTTCAAGCAACTGATAGGAAGCAGAGGACTACTGGTTCCATCAATTTTAAGAATGTTGAATTGGCTACAACCGTTGTCAACTCCAAAATGTCATGACCAAGCCGTCTGCTCGTCATATAGGTATGAATTTTGATATCATTTTCGTTTTGTGAATTCCTCGGATTAATATAATGATGTAAGTTTGGTTTTTGAATAGCTCTGTCTATCCTTTGAAATGGCTCTGTCATAATGTTTTTCATCCTGTACATTATTTTCGCTTTGCTAAAAATAAATGAAGTTTTGATTTGGATACACGATTCACTCATTCCCAGTTTAGCCACTGATAGATTCTTATCGGATTTGATTTTCTTTCAATTGGATTTGTTTTGTATCTAATATGAACAAAAGGTTTTCATGCTAGATTTAGAATACGATCATGTTTTGATTTGATTTCGTTATGGTTAGTTTGTATGCTATGATTGTCGAACGATTTCGTGAGTTTGGTTGTTACAATCTTTTAATATGTCGTGTCATATAATTTTCTAAATCAGGAATACAACTCTGATCATTTCGGATTTGGAAAGAATGACTCTGTTTTCATGGAAACAATACTCTCATTTAAGTCTGTGCGAATGATATTCACACCCGAATCATGGAACGGTTTTGATCCACGACAACTATGTTAAACCCCAGCTATTCAATTCGCTTGATTGGATTCCTGTGTATCTTCAGTTAGTATGATCAATTTTATGAGTTGTATTCGTATCAAAAATAGACTTGATTGCAGCTCTGTTAATTTTAATTTTCAAACGAATTTGTTAACTCAAATCGACCTATGTTATTTCTGTCAAATTCGTATGAGGAATTTCAGATAATAGTCGTTTCAAAATGAATTCAAGAAATGATTTCGTGAATGATTTTGTCTGCCCCAATTTGCAATATCGAAAGATCAGACAATTCTTACGAATCCTGTTATCAACTGATTGATCCTGTTATGATTTCGTTAATGAATATTCACGCGCCAGCTATGATTTAATTTGCTCATGGCATGGATCGTTTGTTATGGCAATACAGTTATGTCGATTTGAAAATGAGCTTGTTTGATTCGATCGTGTCTCCTGTCTATGAGGTAGCATAACAATTGCTTGTGAGTTGTTTTAATTGTATTGATTTCAATTTGATATGAAACGATTTCATAACGGTTTCATTATGATTATGTTTACCCGACTTTGTGGCAACAAACGAAACAGAGTACATGCATCTCTGTAGTCATTCGATTTTAGTTTTGTTTTAATCTCGAATTAGTATAACAATCTCAATTTGAATGATTCGTTTTCAAATAGCTATTGGATGTTAGTTGAATTTAATTCTTTGAAAGATTTGAGTTGATTTTAATGCTAATTTTGTATCTTATTTAGACCAGCTACAGAATCACAAGATTCTGTAGCTAGTCTATACAATTGGATTTTTATCATTTTATTAATAAAATACTCTTCTAACTTGTCCATTTTTAACCCTTTTCAAGTACATCCGAATTGCATTGGGCATGCTGGACAATCTAGGAGATATTTGTGTGATTCAGTTTTATTTTAGGTTCCTCGTTTAGTCAGACTTGGGATATCTTCCTAGATTTTATGTAAACAGTTTTGATGACTTCCACAGGGATGTTTTACCCTGTGGAAGGTCTTTACATACTTATTATTTTTTGTAATAAGGAGCATACTCCCTTGTGGGAGAACCAGGCTATGGATTTCTAATACAAACTGAGACAGGAATTGATGTTTTTCTACAGCTTTCGCTTTTCATAATATCAAACTTTTGTTTCAAGTTTATGCATGTCATTTGCAGTTGATTATAGACTACTTTAGCTATCATAGTCTATTGCAGAATGAGATGTTTTAATTAATGTTTTATCCATATCTGATTTCTTTCATTACTTAAAGATACAACAATTATTTTATTCAGTTAATGAATGACATATTTCTCTTCTTCATCAATTGAATTATTTTGTATAAGTCTTTGCATATAGATTTATCTAACGGTGAAGATTTATAAATCATAAGATTGTTGTAGATTTTTATGTCTTGTTTGTCCTGTAATTATATTGAAGAGCACTCCAACTATCGTTTACGAGAAGCTCCTGGATTATTCGGTGCGGGTTTCCTCCCTCCGATCAGCTAATCATCATACACAGGACAAATCTGGAGCGTTTCTCCAGGTCAGTTTGTTATTTATTTGTTGAATTAATTTGTTAGTATAATATTAGTAGTTTAGTTAGATATATGTTAGTTAGATTTGTGGTTAGAATTAGTATATTAGCTGTTTAGTTTAGTTTAGTTAGTTTTTTTGTTTTATTTCTGTTCATAAAATTATAAAATCAACAAAAAATATCTTTCTTTGTCTTAGGGCAGAATGCAAATGAGTTTTTCAGGTTTTATTCAAATCTGTAAATTGTAGATATTGTACATTTTGTGAATAAGATTTATTTATGTTAGTAGTTAGATATTTAATTAGTTAGAGTTAGTATAGTATTAGATAGTAGATTGTATATATAGGATAGTTTTATTAGTTTAGTTTGTTTTAATAGTTATTTTTAGTTAGATTAGTTTAGTTTGTTTAATAGTTAGTTTTAGTTAGATTAGTTAGTTTAGAGTTGTTTTCTTTTGTTTTCTTAGGACTTAAATCGGCTAATGGAGCCGCTAAACCTGTCAGGGTGGTTCATACCAAATGGCTTGGGTTATTAGACAGCCCCGGACCGGTTCCACTCTTCCCGTTGAAGGACGATCAATTTCGCCCGTCAACAAATGGCGCTAGAAGGAGGGCCTGGACTTAATTAATGGCACGAGGTGGTTGCAAGACTCCTCCACCACCTAATCGCTCACCTATAGTGACTAGAAGCCATTCAAATGATAATATTCCCCTTCAAACAACAACTACTTCAACCGATGATCCACAGATCACAGTTGAGCCAACAACCCCTAATCCTTCAGGTCGTGACATACAAGAGATTGTCCGCCAATATCTTATAAAAACACATAGTTCCTTAGCCCGTTTGAGGCAACCTAACCGTCTGTGGGGCCAACCTTTGGATTTCTCTGATATCAGAGAGAAATTAGGTGATACTAACCTCACTGTGAATCCTTCAGATCCAATCTTAAATCCTGCTGCAGGAGGATCTGGGATACCCCCTTCACCACCTTCATCATCTCCTTCCTCTTCTGGAGGAGATTCTCCTGATGAAGGCAATTCCCCTTCTCAGCCTTCCACACCCACTACACTAATGGAAAATCAGAACAACCCTGCTAGACCCTGGCTTGATCAGGATGCCATAGTTGTACCTGGAGCTCAACACCCTCTACCCAAACATCTGGAGAAATGGCTTCCCAAGTTTGATCCTGACTCAAAACAGATCGCTGAAGATCACATTAAAAAGTTTATGTTAGCCATAAGACTCCGCAATGTCGAACATGAAGACGTTGTCTGTAGGTTTTTCCCGTATACTTTTGAGGGCAATGCATCCACATGATACTTTTCCCAACAACCCCATACCATCGTGTCTTGGGAGAAGTTCGAGTCATGCTTTTTGGAAAAGTTCAGAGACGGTAAACCTCTGAAAGTCCTAGTCATGGATCTTTCTAGCTTAAGAATGAACCCAAAAGAAAAAGTTAAAGACTTTAATCAAAGATTCTTGACACTTAAAAACCGAATCCCTGCAGATTCCATGCATGTTGAGAGTCTTATAATAGCATACTACACTAAAGCTTTGCATCAAAGTATAGCTATTTGGGTTAAACGATCTAAAAAAGCCATGTTGTTAGAAGTCTTCGAGGAGGCTAGCCAGATTGAAAAAGACATACTTAGTCTTAAAGACTCTACTAGCAAAGAAACTGAGACTAGTGCTTCTTCCAAAAAGAAGATCGAAATCCTCCCCATACCCACTCAAAGTAAAACACAACCTAAAAATTCTGATTTAGAAAACTTAACCAAAGTTGTTAAAAAACTGTCAAATCAAGTTATAGACTTGAAAAGGTCAACCGAAGAAACTTCCTCGAGCAAAGGACCTTACAAAACCCCGTTCCAGAAGCCTTTTCCTAGCAATCGACCTAATCCGACCACAGAAGGCCTAAATCTAGAAAGTCTACAATACGCCCTTCAAACAATTCTAGAAGCCCAAGATAACTTGATGCCTCCTAAAATTCCTGAGGAGGTAGTTGAACAAGAGACAGTTCAAGAAGAAGATTCTTCGCTAAAAATTTTTGGACACTTCTCGGATAGCATCTTTCAAGCTAACTTTGAGACAATACATCCCTATAATACCAAGAGTAAGACAACAAACAAACCTTCTTCCGAAAATACTACAACTTCGTCTCCAAAGCAATCTAAATTAGCTAAGACTAAACAGAGTAATGTGAACCCCAACTTAGATTATGATGTATTTGAAGATCTTAAAAAGTTAAGGGCTAACATTTCTACTTATGAGTTATTGAAGTTTCCATTTTTACTTAAAAAAATGTTACAAAATATCTCAGAGAATGGAAAAAATGGTAATTCTAATGGTTACAAGGTTGTGCAAAACAAAGCTCCCCAGAAGACTTCCACTAAAAACAATCCTGATCCTCAAGATAAAGGAAGCCTTCCTGTAAGTAATGTAAATAATGTAAATAATGTAGATAAAATAGCTTTAGAAACTGCAAGTAAAAAGCCACAAGCTACTACTCTTAGTATTCGCAAAAATGTACCTCCTTTCCTATTAACTTTCGAGATCTTTAATAGAAACGTGCACAATTGTATGGTAGAGTCAGGAGCGTCATCCAATGTAATGCCTTAGTCTGTTTGCCAAAAGATTAACCCTGAAGTTGAACCATCTACTTTAAAAATCATACAACTTGATCGGACAAATGTCAAAGTTATAGGCGAACTAAAGAATGTGCTTATTAGTTTATCGTCTAACCCTAAGGTTCATCAAGTTATTGATATAATTGTTGTGGATATTCCAGAAGTGTATGGTCTGTTTTTAAGTAGGGAATGGTCAGAACAGCTACATGGTTATTTCGCGACAGATTGGTCCCATCTATGGCTTCCAGAGAATGACAAGCCTAATAAAATCAAAGTAAATCGTGAGCGCTCCCTTAAGTTCACGGTCACAGATTTGAATGATCCCAATGAACCATATACACCTTTTGCTGATTCACCTGAAGTACAAGGGATGGACACCTTCTTCGGAAATTTCATGGCCGAGGCTTCACCTATCACCAATCCAGAACAACAGTTAGAGATTGTAGCATATATGCAGCCAACAACTTTCACGCAAGGGTCCCATGTACCCGATGCAAATCAAATTTGGTCTCTGTATTTCGATGGGTCAAAGTCCAAAGAAGGAGCTAGAGCAGGCCGCGTCATTATCGATCCGGCAGGTAACAAAACATTAATTGCATGTAGGTTGGAATTTGAATGTACTAATAACACTGCAAAATATGAGGCTTTACTACAAGGTCTCAGAAAAGCTTTGGATATGAACATTCAAAATGTAACCATCTTTGGCGACTCTAAAATAGTGGTTAGACAGGTAAGAGACTCTATCCATTGTCTGTCTCCACGTCTCAAAAGCTACCAGTCTAAGTTATGGAATTTAATGAATAAATTTTACGCTTTCAATATAAATTCTATTCCTATATTGAATAATTCTAAAGAAGATTTATTAGCTAATGTAGCTTCTAAACTTCTTCCTGCAGAAGGCTTGTCCCCAGACGCATTCTCCGTTGAGCTGTTGTTTCAGCCATCCATTCCCGATAACATCACGAACTAGAGAGTCTTTGACGACGATCAACATATTATTAACTTTCTGCACATAGAAGAAACTTTTCAAGGTGCAGTGATAGACGAACACACGCACGACGATAATTTGTGCAATTTCATGGTAATACCAGATCTGAGAACTCCTGAATCTTCATCGAATGTGGTAAACTCGATCCCTAAATCTGTAGTTAGATTAGAGAAGTTTTATGATTTTCAATATAAATTTAAAAAGACAGTCAATTGTAAAACCAATAGCTCCTCGTTATCTTATGAAAAGGTGAACTTAGGAACTAATGAAAATCCTCAATGCATTAATCTAGGGTTGGGATGTTCTCAACAAGAAAAAGTTGCATTTATTAAATTGTTCAAAGAGTTTAAAGATGTCTTTGCATGGACGTATGATGACCTTAAAACTTTCGACCCTAACATCATACAGCATGTCATCCCGATGAAGCCCCAAACCTTACTCTTTCAACAAAAACTAAGGAAAATGCACCCCAAGCTCGAACCGACCATTCAAAAAGAATTGAATAAGCTCCTAAATGCTAAGATAATTTTTCCTATTAGGCACACTCAATGGGTTTCTAACCTTGTCCCAGTCCGGAAGAAAAGTGGGGAAATTCGACTCTACGTCGATTTCCGAAACCTTAATAGAGCGTTTGATAAAGACAACTATCTTGTCCCGCCCAGGGAACAGATCCTTCAACATGTATTTGGTTCTGAGAGGCTATCCTTACTAGATGGTTTCTCGGGGTACAACCAAGTCCTGATGTCTCCACTAGACCAACTTAAAACTACCTTCCGTACTTCGTGGGGCAGTTATGCTTATCGTAAAATGCCCTTTGGATTGATTAATGCTCGTGCCACTTTTCAGAGAGCAATGGACATTGCTTTCCGAGGATTAATCAATCAGTCCATCGTAGTTTACTTAGATGATGTGACTGTGTTTTCTAAAAACAAAAACGATCATCTAGCTCACTTACGAGCCATCCTACTGCGATGTCGTAAATACGACATCTCCTTGAATCCCAAAAAATCCATCTTTGCAGTAGAACAAGGTAAACTCTTAGGATTCATTGTGTCTAGTGAAGGGATGATTATTGACCCCGAAAGGACTAAAGTCATCACAAAACTCCCCCGTCCTACATCCAAAAAATCTATGCAGTCTTTCTTAGGCCAGATTAACTTCGTGAGGAGATTCGTCCCCAATTTATCCGAAATGGTCAAGCCTTTACATCAATTGATTAAGAAAGACACCCAATATCACTGGGGACCCTTAGAAAATCAAGCTTTTAATGCAATAAAGAAGGCCATAATAGACGCTCTGTCTCTCATGAGCCCAGATTTTTCTCAAGACTTTACACTCTACACTTTTGCTTCTGATCGTTCCTATGCCGCCATCTTAACTAAAAAGAATGTCGAGAACAATGAAGTACCCATTGCCTTTATGAGCTATGCTTTCAAAGGCGTTGAACTTAATTACCCAGCTGCTAATCAGCAAGCCTACGTTGTTTTCAAAGCAGTTAAGCACTTCTGGTCTTATCTTTTGAAGTCTAGGATGAAAGTCATTATCCCCTACCCAGCCGTAAGGAACTTGTTAGTAAAGAAGGAACTAGGAGAAAAGAGAGCTAACTGGGTCACCTCCTTGCAGGAGTATGAATTAGAAATCACCCCAGCTCAGATAGTGAGAGGCCAAGGGTTATGCAAGTTAGTTGTTGATTCAGCAGTAGGACATCACGAAGAAAGTGATACGTCAAACCTAGGACAACACGATCAAAGTATAATCTGTTGCACACAAAACTCTGTCAGTCCTTGGTATGACGATATAAGATTCTGTCTTGAACATGGGTCAGCACCCCGTCACCTGGACCCCACTAAAAGAAGAGCGTTGAGATTAAAGTCTACCTCCTTTCATCTGGTTAATGGTGTTTTGTTTCGTCAAAATTTTGACGGCATACTGATGCGTTGTTTGGAAAAAGACAAAGCAGAAAAAGTCTTGCTTGAGTTGCATGCAAGGGAAGCTGGTGGTCATTTTGGTGGTGACACCACTACTCATAAGGTTTTAAGAGCCAGTTATTACTGGCCCACGCTTTTTAGAGACACCCATGCCTTGTGTCGTAAATGTATCATCTATCAGAAAGCATCAGGGTGGTTACAAAAACCAACATTTCCTTTGCAGCCCGTTTCAGTAGATTCCCATTTTCAGCAGTGGGGCCTTGATATCATAGGCCCAATCAACCCCCCTTCCTCGCAACAATACAAGTTTATTGTGACATCCATAGATTACTTTACTCGATGGCCTGAATCGGCTGCGTTAAGAGCTATCAACACCAATCAAGTAATTGCCTTTCTAAATTCGAATATTATCACTCATTCCGGTATCCCTGACTGTTTAGTATTCGATAATGCTTCTTACTTTTCCTCTCTTGAGATGACCAAGTTCTCTTTGGAAAAAGGAATTAAGATGAAATATTCTGCTAGCTATTACCCCTAGGGCAAGAGATTTGTAGAATCGACAAACAAGAACTTGATCAAAATCATCAAGAGAACGGTGGTTGAAAATCACAAAAATTGGCACAACGCGCTGCTAAACGCATTATGGGCTGATAGGGTAATGCCAAAAACTGTTGTAGGTAACTCCCCCTTTTTTCTTGTTTATGGCAGAGAAGCAATTCCGCCACCTCACATTCTTCTTCCTTCACTTCAGTTGTCACAGAAAGTCCAAGAATAAGATTGCCCCCCTTTGGAAAACTGAATTAATGCTTTGATGAAGCTAGAAGAGGTAAGAGCCCAAGCTAAACGTAAGTTAGATCAACATCAACAATTGGTTAAAAGCTGGTTCGATTCTAACTCCACTTCTGATAGGAATTTTGAAGTAGGTGATCTCGTCTTGAAGTGGGACAAACTGCACGAGGGAAAGGGAGAGCACACAAAATTTCAAAACTTATGGCTTGGACCGTTTTTAATTGCTGAAAAGTTGGGACCTAGTTCTTTTTTATTGCAGAATCTAGAAGGGCAGCTTGACACCTATCCGGTGAATGGCCAAGCCCTGAAAAGATGCTTTGCTTGATAACAACCCTTGTATATTATGTACATATTTTGCTTTTGTTTTCTTTTTCATTTGCTTTTTGTTTTTTTTATTTTTCTTTGAATTTATCAGCGTGTGTTTTTGAAAATACACATACCTGTATACTGAGCTATTCAGACAAAGACAATAGAAAATTCCTTCACTGAAATAACTGCTAAGAAATTTGTACAAACATCAATGGTATATTTCTGAAATTCATGTTGGAAAAGTCTGTTGTTCGAAAGAAGATGACTGAGTTCGATCTCCAAGTAAAGCTTGTCATGATCATCTATTATCTTTTTATGTTGTCACTATTCCGTAAAGGAATGACTCAGAAGATGTCTCCCTGCCTTAGGAAGTTGTTTTTGTAAATAAAACATCTCTGGATCTAAATAAAGGACAGTTCTAAAAAATTCTGATGAGGTCTGAAAAAATATGTTAAAATATCATGATTTTCAGCATCACCCCGCTGAACTATATATCTTTGAAAAAACAAAACAAAACAAATTATTAATAAGATCTCTGGGAAGTTCTTGTAAACCCGCCGGGATACTGAACAGGTCTGCTGGCAGCGGGTAAATGCATGCATGACGCCAAGACAACTTCATCGGGGTACTGAACAGGCCCACTGGCAACGAAACAATGTCGGGTATATGAAAATTTGTAAATAAAAATCCTCTTGATGTCCTTTATTCTGATAGAGAACTTCTTGGAAAGATACATATGTCAGAGTGGGTTAAATGGAAACCCTGTCGAGGCTATGGACGCCTGCTGGCAGCAGTGGCTCTGTCAACAGTATTGGATATTTTATCTCTAATATCATGACTCACTGGTCTTAAGACTGTTATCAGTTTTCATCTTTTAAACACTGCTGTAATTGTTGGTTAATGATGATGTTTATACGATTTTCTGGTTGTTATTTTTGAATGGGAATTATCTTTGTTGTCCTAATCTGAATTTGTTCCTTTTGGAAGAGATAACTGCTTCTACCAGTGTGTCGCCATTGTTGGCAGCCAATTCACATTTTTCCACTATCTTATAAGCTGCCTACACCAATGCTTTGCAAACATCAATTTTTCGTCGCAATTTTCAAATAAACGACACTTTTATTTTTGCGACATTTACACATTTACCTTCGTTTTGTTTTCACGATTGTAAGCATGAAAACTTGGTCTTTCATAGTCGCATTAAAATCATTATTTGAACTATCGTTATGCCCATTACGCTTACATTTCACTTATCATTATGCAGTTGGCAAAACTTTTTGATCTGTACTCATTGGACATTCTTGGATTGATTGTGTGACTTTGTCTCATTGAGTTTGTAATGCATTGGCATTTGGATTTACATGTTCTTTGATTTGATCTACTTGACCATTGGTTTCATAAAGATATATAAGTGTTATGGTTATACCCTTGATATATTCCATTCGATATGACACCTAGTTTAAAACGCATTGGTACATTGTTTCAACTCTTGATATGAATTGTTACAATGCATGTCATGTGGTCAAAACATTGGTATTGGTTTCGATTTGTATGTCGGGTGTTTAAAACCATGGCATAAATTTGATTGCGCGCGTTATATACTTACCATTGATTTTATTGGTCAGCCAAGTGACATAATTGTTGAACTATACTATAATGGGTTGAACAACTATAAGCGTCGGCGGTTGTACCATTGGCAATAACTATTATGCATGGCAACAAACAGCTCCACCACCTTCACACAATGTTATTAATGTCTATCCCTTATCCCTGTTTCACCTCTATTAACTCGAGTAACCCTTCGTGCACTCTACTCATATGTATGCTATGACCCAAACCCTGGAATTACCGTGTGCTTGGCTCCATGGCACCAGTGGTGCGAATCGAACCGAACGGTAGCCAAGCCTTGCTACTATTCGACAATGCCCGAAAAGACTTGGAGGATGACAGTTGGCTCACCTTTATACAATGATTTGAGGGTTTTAATTTATTTGTTGCACAACAGTTCGCCCTGACTTTTGATGGTTGTAGAGCCAAGGTGGGTGACGTTCAGTTGGAAATCAATGAGGAGTTTATTAGTTCTGCTACAGGGTTACCATCCTTGGGCCAGTGTTGGTTTAAAAACTGTAGGGTCGAGGAGATGCCATGGCTGCTACTGTTCGTCTCGCGAAAGGTCACATCTTGTGACAGAGGTATGCCCATCTCCATGCTTAAACCACGCTGGAATGATATTCTGATGGTGGTCAAAAAACTCGTGACCTGTGAGGGTCGATATGGACTCGTTTTTCTCTACCACCTTCATTTGTTAATGAATTTTATGGGATACCCATTGAATATGCCCTTTTACTTCCACCGTAGCCTGTATAAAATGTCAAAAAGGTTTAAAAGGGAGAAGGTCGATAGTAGCCTGTTCCACCATGGCCTAATCAAACTTATCATTGTTCATCACTTAAGTCTCGACAGTGATAGCTGGCGAGATTTTATCGCTCGAAATGGTTTTGATGATACAGACCCTGTCCAGGTTGACAAGCCTGTGGTTAATGAAACCAAGGTCAGGCAACCCGTGCCCTTCCATGTCCTAATTCCCTCTCCTAAACCCTCAGTCGACCATGATATTGACTTACCCGACGCTATAACTGAGAAGGTTGAGAAGTCTGCAAGAAAAAATGTTAGAGGTAACCCTATTGTCAATGGAAAACGAAAAAAGAATGCTCGGCTTATCTCGAGAATTGATAGAAATAATCCTAAACCTAATGTTGAGCAGAAGCCCATAATCCTTAGTGAGGATTCAGACTCTGACATAGAATGCTTCCTAGCCAGTGAGTACCCTTACTCACAGGGTCTATGCTCCGAGCCACCTTATGACTTCGTTTCGAATCTTCCCCCTTGCCTAAAGAATAATCCTAGCTACCCTGCGATCAAACTACCTAACGAACCCCTCGGCGATGTAACCAAACCCTCACCTGGACTTTCGAAGCTCGAAAAGTCCTCCTGTGACCAATGTGATTTGTGGTTGGAACGATACTATATAGACGTTCCCCTACTTCTATCGAAAATCAAATCGCTAGAGAACCAAGTTGCAATATTGACCAGCCAAAAGGACATGCTTCAAGCAACTGATAGGAAACCGAGGACTATTGGTTCCATCGTTTTTAAGAATGTTGAATCGGTTACAGCCGTTGTCAACTCCAAAATGTCATGACCAAGCCATCTGCTCGTCATACAAGTATGAATTTTGATATCATTTTCGTTTTGTGAATTCCTCGGATTAATATAATGATGTAAGTTTGGTTTTTGAATAGCTCTGTCTATCCTTTGAAATGGATCTGTCATAATGTTGTTCATCCTATACATTGTTTTTTCTTTGCTAAAAATAAATGAAGTTTTGATTTGGATACACGATTGGCTCATTCCTAGTTTAGCCACTGATAGATTCTTATCGGATTTGATTTTCTTTCAATTGGATTTGTTTTGTATCTAATATGAACAAGAGGTTTTCATGCTAGATTTAGAATACGATCATGTTTTGATTTGATTTCGTTATGGTTAGTCTGTATGCTATGATTGTCGAACAATTTCGTGAGTTTGGTTGTTACGATCTTTTAATATGTTGTGTCATATAATTTTCTAAATCGGGAATACAACTCTAATCATTTCCGATTTGGAAAGAATGACTATGTTTTCATGGAAACAATACTCTCATTTAAGTCTGTGCGAATGATATTCACGCTCGAATCATGGAACGGTTTTGATCCACGACAACTATGTTAAACCCCAGTTGTTCGATTCGCTTGATTGGATTCCTGTGTATCTTCAGTTAGTATGATCGATTTTATGATTTGTATTCGTATAAAAAATAGACTTGATTGTAGCTCTGTTAATTTTAATTTTCAAACGAGTTTGTTAACTCAAATCGACCTATGTTATTTCTGTTAAATTCGTATGAGGAATTTCTGGTAATAGTCGTTTCAAAATGAAGTCAAGAAATGATTTTGTGAATGATTTTGTCTACCCCAATTTGCAATAACGAACGATCAGACAATTCTTACGAATCCTGTTATCAACGGATTGATCCTGTTATGATTTCATTAATGAATATTCATGCGCCAGTTGTGATTTAATTTGCTCATGGCATGGATCGTTTGTTATGGCAATACAGTTATGTCGATTTGAAAATGAGCTTGTTTGATTCGATCGTGTCTCCTGTCTATGAGGCAGCATAACAATTGCTTCCGAGTTTTTTTAATTGTATTGATTTCAATTTGATATGAAACGATTTCATAACTGTTTCATTATGATTCTATTTACCCGACTTTGTAGCAACAAACGAAACAGAGTACATGCATCTCTGTAGTCATTCGATTTTAGTTTTGTTTTAATCTCGAATTAGGATAACAATCTCAATTTGAATGATTCGTTTTCAAATAGCTATTGGATGTTAGTTGAATTTAATTCTTTGAAAGATTTGAGTTGATTTTAATGCTGATTTTGTATCTTATTTAGACCGGCTACAGAATCGCAAGATTTTGTAGATAGTCTATAGAATTGGATTTTTATCATTTTATTAATAAAATACTCTTCTAACTTGTCCATTTTTAACCCTTTTCAGGTACATCCGAATTGCATTGGGCATGCTGGACACTCTAGGAGATATTTGTGTGATTCAGTTTTATTTTAGGTTCCTAGTTTAGTCAGACTTGGGATATCTTCCCAGATTTTATGTAAACAGTTGTGATGACTTCCATAGGGATGTTTTACCCTGTGGAAGGTCTTTAAATACTTATTATTTTTTGTAATAAGGAGAATCCTCACTTGTGGGAGAACCAGGCTATGGATTTCTAATACAAACTGAGACAGGAATTGATGTTTTGCTACAACTTTCGCTTTTCATAATATCAATCTTTTGTTTCAAGTTTATGCGTGTCATTTGCAGTTGATTATAAACTACCTTAGCTATCATAGTCTATTGCAGAATGATATGTTTTAATTAATGTTTTATCCATATCTGATTTCTTTCATTACTTAAAGATACAACAGTTATTTTATTCAGTTAATGAATGACATATTTCTCTTGTTCATCAATTGAATTATTTTGTATAAGTCTTTGCATACAGATTTATCTAGCAGTGAAGATTTATAAATCATAAGATTGTTGTAGATTTTTATGTCTTGTTTGTCCTGTAATTATATTGAAGAACACTGCAGCTATCGTTTACGAGAAGCTCCTGGATTATTCAATGCGGGTTTCCTCCCTCCGATAAGCTAATCATCATACACAGGACAAATCTGGAGCGTTTCTCCAGGTCAATTTGTTATTCATTTGTTTGATTAATTTGTTAGTATAATATTAGTAGTTTAGTTAGATATATGTTAGTTATATTTGTGGTTAGAATTAGTATATTAGTTGTTTAGTTTAGTTTAGTTAGTTTTTTTGTTTTATTTATGTTCATAAAATTATAAAATCAATAAAAAATATCTTTCTCTGTCTTAGGGTAGAATGCAAATGAGTTTTTCAGGTTTTATTCAAATCTGTAAATTGTAGATATTGTACATTTTGTGAATAAGATTTATTTCTATTAGTAGTTAAATATTTAATTAGTTAGAGTTAGTATAGTATTAGATAGTAGATTGTATATATAGGATAGTTAGATTAGTTTAGTTTGTTTTAATAGTTATTTTTAGTTAGATTAGTTTAGTTTGTTTAATAGTTAGTTTTAGTTAGATTAGTTAGTTTAGAGTAGTTTTCTTTTGTTTTCTTAGGACTTAGATCGGCTAACGGAGCCACTAAACCCGTCAAGGTGGTTCATACCAAACGGCTTGGGTTATTAGACAACCCCGGACCGGTTCCACTCTTCCAGTTGAAGGACGGTCAATTTCACCCGTCAACACCGAGCCAAATTAGCTCTTTGTTTCCCTACCGGGATCCTGCTAACTAATCCGTAGACCTTATTGAACCCTGATTGCGCAAACCCACACAAGGCGCGAGATTCCCCCATATGACCACAAGGTATGACCACATGATTATGAAGGGATGCTTCTCATTTTGGGACTTTCAAGATGTGAATAAACCTAGACCCCTACTTCAGAACTCTCGAACTATGATTCCCTTCCAAGGATCAGATCTATAGTAATGTGTTATCTCCTCGATAGGGGACTGTGATTACGTCGTGATTTCATGTTTCGAGACAACGGATGTGAGCCATCTTTGACTCTCTATTTCTACCATCTCGATATTTGGTAGTTCCTCCCTTAATCTTCCGCCCACATGACCATTCGTCACGACTAGGGGCTTAACCCTTCGAACTTGTCAATACTTCTCATTTTGCGAAGGTGGAACACAACCATCACCTTCCTTTCTAAAGCCCAAACCTTGAACTCCTGATATTCCTGTGCCCACATCAATGGTCATGGTTCTCCTGTGATCTGATGGTTCAGGTCAAACCATGAGTTCGGGTCTCACGATTTCACAAAACTTAGCCCTTTGACTTTCTTCAGTAGCGAGTCAGCGAAGCGCTGATCCTTCACCACGTGTCCTCTGTCAATCGATGGTTATGATCACTTCAGTACTTTCAGGATTTTGACGAGTCCATTCTCCTGCCTACACAAGGGTTAAGATAGATGGTTTAGGTAGCTCCCGATGGATCCTGGAATCTAGGGTCCCAGTTCCATCACTACTTGCGAATACTAAAGGAGTTGAGGAATTAACAAATGCACTCCTTTTATATATCCCATGGTAATGACAGACCTGGGATATTTTCGAAAGGATCCTATCCGTTCGTTCACCAAACGAAAGGATACTCCCTTTCGATAATTGTACTCACTATCCTTTCTAAACTTGAGTCACGAAAGTCATCTTCTCGGAGCTTTAATCTTCCATGACTCTGAGACCTTAAAGAGCTATCTCCTTCTTGCACAGGGTTTCCAGATCCGGGTTGCATGAACCTTCATATGGTCCTCAGGCATTTATCCTTGATCTTGGCCAGGTTTTTGGATAAGGGCATGGGTACCTTTCAAAGTCCCTAGGCTATTAACCTTAATGCAGTTCCTTCCTAACTCACCCCATTAGGGGCTATGGAAATGGGGCAGGGTAACCTCATGGGATTGCCATAGTGGTAGCCATACCAAGGAGCTTACTCTAGCTACGAGACATGATGCAAACCCCTAGGGAAGGTGCTTTCGAGGGATTAAACCAGAACAACAACAAAATTGGGCAGATGGGACGATTCTCAGTGGAACAGACTCATACTCTGGACTTACTCAATTTATACAGAAACCAGTTGTGGCATATAAGAATACACATGCATTCATTATCTCCAATCTAAAATACAAGGTAATCATAGCATACAGAAACCATTTATGGACGTATAACATGAGTATGTATCTATGATATCCAATTCCAAATATAAGGCGTAAAAATACTTATCAGAACCACAAGGCATGATGCGACTGCTAAGAGGGGTGCTCGTTTCAACCCAACCGTAGGCTCAGTGACTCCAAATGGATTTAACACTAGCCACCCCCAAGCTAGACCACGATGCTCTGAGATTCAATCTCTTACTTCCAGCTCAACAGAAGTCAAGGACGAAGGTTACTCTCCTTCTCCTAATAAAGAAAAATAATTGAGGACAAAGTTTACTCCTCTTCTCCTGTGTTCAGAAATCCCTGTGATTCCATAGTTTTTTGGTTCTCTTTCGCAATTCCTGCCACGCATGCTCTCTTCCTCTACCCTTCCCACACTTCCTTTCTTGCCTTTCTCTGCAAGATTGCGTGGGGCACAAATTCCCCCGTCCGTGGTCAGGTCTAAGAGCTTCACGTATGGGAGGTTTGTCCCATCCCCTCATTATCTCTTGAGGAGACTCCCCACCTACTATCCTAATGAGAAATTCATTCCAGGGTCAGAGAGTTTCTTTGGTCTTTGAGCAATTAGAAACCAGTATGGTACTTGTTCGGTGGAAGTTAACGCAACCATTCCAGGTCCCTTCCACCACCTTTTATTAGTCATCATGGTCTCTTTTAGCACATCCCCTTCCCAGCAGCCATGCAACACATATTCATAACATAAATTACATTCATCGACCTTTTATACAAAGATCCATCAAATCAAACATTCACACCTTTGAGTTTTCCATAGTTCCTGGCCAATA
This sequence comes from Picea engelmannii, assembly GCA_009831015.1. Classification (NCBI taxonomy): domain Eukaryota; kingdom Viridiplantae; phylum Streptophyta; class Pinopsida; order Pinales; family Pinaceae; genus Picea; species Picea engelmannii. Next base: position 926,131 of record ML777549.1, read on the forward strand.
TAGTTATATTTATAGACCGGGTTAAATAGGGTGTTACAATGGGTATGAAGCATTCATTAACTCTATTTTGGACGTTGTGGTGTGGTCCCAACGGTCGGATGGTAAGTTGTCTATCCATAAATGTCTCTCTATCCATTCAGAGCGTTAGCCGAATGGTTATAATGTCCCCAATGACTATATTGCTTTGCCATGGTGAAGTGTCATGTGATG
>ML777549.1:927176-967329 GCA_009831015.1 Picea engelmannii
TTCTTTCATCTATTAATACCCTAGTTCTCAAGCTAGTATAGAATCTATCAAACATACCTAGATCCATACTGTTGAAACAAAAATTTCCACTTATCTTACTTTTCAGATATAGAAATTTTTCAATATTCTTACCTTTATCAGAGCACGGAGCTTCCAGATCTTACCTCTTTGATTTAGATTAGACTTATTTTCCTTAGCATGGAGCTTGTCAAACTAAGTAGAGTACTACGCACTAGAGAAACAGATCTACGTACAGATCTTTCACAATTTTAGGTCGGATCTTTGCACAGAGCTTCTTCTTTCTCAGTTCCCAGCAATCACAGTTTCAGGTCCTGACAACGAAACCATTTGTTGGCACAGGGGTAGACCCAGGGTTCAACGCTACAACAATGCATTAACAAAACCCTAACTATCGACCCTTTCAGCAACACCTACGAAGTGGATGAATTCTAACCCGAGGTAGAGGCAGGGGTGGTTGTAGGACTCAGGTGTCTGCAGCCTTAGCTGGGACACAGATCTGTGATTATAATACTTAATAGAGCACTTAGCACCATTAGTTCATCATTGTTTAACCAATATCTACTCCGTAGAGAAAACAAAGCATCGAAGCATTCACCCTGATCTAATGTATTTAAGAACTTAGCATATATAAATGGATCAGATCTAGTAGATTCAGGCACTAAGAACTTCCAGTTATATCAGATCTAACATCTAGATTTATCATAAGCACAAATCATAAATAGATCTATATATCTATCTATATCAAGCACTTATAAAATAACACATAAATACATCAGAACATCACACATAGCAGAATAAAATAGTATTTACGTGGTTCACCCCCACCCTGGGGCTACGTCTGCCAACTCTTCTTATTTATTGCCTTCAATCAGTCATCTACATTCACAGAGTCAAAAAAACCCTACTCCCCATAGGACAGAAGATTTACACAGCTCACTAGATCCTTCTTCTTTGTGTTACAACACAAATCCCTTCACAGTATGTTACAACCACTTGCACTTATTTCTGCAAGCCTCTCATTTCATGCACAAGGCATCTACAAACCATACTTTCACTTAGCACTTAGCTTATCAACTCCTCATCACATAGATACACTTCTTACATTGCCTAGAAATCTATTTATAGTTTACAAAATAGGCCTAAACATGGCTAAACCCATGGGCCGACATCCCATACCCATTACATATTCCCAAATCCCAGAAAGGACCCAAAAAGGGGCCAAGATCCCACTATCTCTGCTTCATCTTGCGCTCCGGCTTCGATAGGCTGTCGAATTCCCAAAATATGTCAACATGACCAAGAATCTCCCAAAACTTGGTCAAGGGCCAACAACCCTTCCATTGTGGTTTGATTTCGGTGGTGCAATATCCACCCTAGCTAGACAGGAGGGGAATCCATCTGGGATTTCCATTGGTCCTTCATCTTGGCATTTTTCTTCAGTTGGAGGAGCAACAAGTGGCCTAGGAGGCTTGTGGAGCTATCTTAAGGGGTTGATTTATCTCTTTTTGCATGGTTGTGGTGATTTTGAGGAGGTCGTGAGGCTTTGGAGTAGGTTGTGAGGCTTCTTGTGCAGGCTGTGAGGACTAGAGGAGGTTGTGAGTTGTCTTTGAAAGTCTGTGAGGGTTTATGGATTAGATTGAGAAGCTTTTAGAGTGGTTCATGGAACTTGGTAATGTCATTGGGTTTTTCTTGGGAGAACCACACCCATTCTTTGCAGGCCTGTGTGACTAGGATGAACCACATAGGAATTTTAAAGGGGCAAAGTGCTTTTTCTTAGCAAGTCATGTGGATAGGAGGAGCCATGAGGAACTTGGAGTGGCTGAGTTATATTGGCAGTGGGGTTTTGGAATATATTTCATCTTCTAGAGGAGACATGACATCATTTCCAGGTTTTGGATTACTTATTGTGTGATTTATTATTGTATTGCATCTTCCATGGAAACTATTAGAGATTGTATTGTTTTTTTGGGTTTCCATCCACAATAAAAATGCATACATTGTCTCTTCTATTTCATGACTATTTTGGATGCATGCAATATGTTTGACGAAATGTCCATTATTAGAATACATGCAAACTATTTGTAAAAAGTTGGTAGCCACCATAAAGCATTGTAATGCAAAGTGTTTGGCAAAAGAACATAATCATAACACAACATAAAAGATATTATCCTAGCCTAGCATAATTGAGGATATTACAAAGAGTGAGGATAGTTCATGAGGAATAGATAAAAGTTAGATATTAATGATATGTAACAATGTGAGATCAACCAGAGGTTGAAAGATAAAAATAAAAGTTTGTAGAAACATGGAATGTTTTCATGCTAAAAAATGGACATGTTGTTATGATGATGAGACAAAATATGACTTCTATATCCCTCAAGGTTCAAACATCTAATCAAAGGGTGGGAACTGAAAAAACTTCTAGAGTTGGACATTGACTTTTGTCTCAATGAGAGAATTTATTGAATTGCTCCATCATTTGTACATGGTCTAGGATTATTTTCCATGGATAGAATAAAGGTCAAATATGGTGGAGTAGCTAAATTCATGGAATATGTTAGACCATGTTACAATTATGGAACTTGGATAATTTTTTCTAATATATGCAAATTATGTGGAGATATGCATTTTCTACAAACTGTATACAACTAAAAGACTATAATCAAAATAAATGAGTAATTATTGCCAAAAGATTCTAGAAATATTTCAGGTTTTATGAATAGTACTCAATGCAATGAGAAATCCACCCAATTGCATAATTAAGGGACGTGAAGGAAATTGGGTAGTTGTATGTGAAATAAAAACAATAACAATAGGGTAATTATGACTTGAATCAAATAGAAGCATACCCTACTAGTTTTTGGGGTACTTACATTTTATTCTTTACATATCTAATCAATAAATGCTTATGTTTAATTATATTTAACAATGTTAATATTTCATATTTATTGTTTTGATGTAATTAAAATTCTTCTGAATATTTTGGGAAGATCATCAGGGGAAAGGACCCATGTAGCTTGTAGAGACACCTATAAAATCTTAGATCTCTTCAATTACTTAAACTCTTTAATTTTTTTATAATTTTTTATTAATGTTATATTCAAATTTAGATGTTGTTTATTGGTAGGATTCCACTCATGATATTGACGTGGGTGATGATGAATTGTTTGATGACTCGAACCTGTGATCCACTATTCAAAATACAATAAAAAATACCAAAAAAAATTATTTCTTGCATTATTTGACTATGACCGAGAGGATGTTGTGCACAGGTGCAACAATTTGATGGATAAACTTAGATGATTCCAAGTATGCATTAAATTTTAACTTGTTTAATTTATTATATTTAATATTTTTCAATTTGATTTAATCTTATATCTAAAGAAAAAATGTATTTTTTGGTGCTTGATTATCTTAGACTTCTTGCGCTCACACCTCATGTGGCTGGTGTAACTTGGTAGTACTTGTATGAAACCTATATTATCTCATCCTATACTTACCATGAGTCTATACTTACCATGAGTGAGATATCCACTAGACTATTTTCCTCTCTTTCTCTTTATCATACTCTCTCATCTACTCCCTTTTTCACTCCAGTTTCCTCTAATGCTCTCACAACTTTTGGTGGCTCACTTGGCACCCCTACCCATGATACAACAAGCCATGTAGATGTTGGTAGACCTGGCCCTAGTTTCCTCATTCCTATATTATGTGAATGATTTCGTAGAGAAGCATGTGTCAATAGCCTTGTGACACTCTTCACAAAGATTATGGTGGGTGAAAACCTAATCCTTTTGAAGAAACCAAAAGTCCCAAGTAACTATTAATGTCTTTCTTTATTAGAATGTTATAGAATTGTAGTACTTTTTAATACTTATTTATACTAATGATAATCTATTAATTTTTTTTTTTTAGAAAATAATATGTTTTGGAAGTGCCTATATGAGAAGGAATTAGGTATTTTGGGCCAACCATTCATACCAAATTTAACCATAAACCTTCTCAATTGAAGAAGGAGATTATGGGTTACATGGTTGGTATCGTTCATGATATTTTCAAACAAAATGAATAGTATCTTTGATAGGTAAATATTTGAAAATGATCATAGATATATATAGAGTTATCTTGGAAAAAATCCGTAGTTATGAGCCACAACTATATTTGGGTGTGAATTTTGACACTCTGTTGACACTAACTTTGATGACACTCTGTTGACACTAACTTTAATTTTATATTGTAGGAACAATTTTGTCGTAAATATGTCACATTTTCCACTCGTCAGTTTATTGTCTCAATTTTGACACACTTTGGAGACCATGTGACACTGCAATTAATAAGCATTTTTCTGATATTACGTTACCATTATGACATTATATTGACATCATTTTAAAAATACTAATAATCGTGTCATTCAAATGAAAAATCATTATGTAACATGACATTAGTCTTTCGACACACTATTGATGCAAAGCCAGGCATCTTGGAAATCACAAAGAAATCAAAAGTTGCAACACCTTGTCAGAATCAAGCAATACTAAACATGCTAAATATGTTTCTAAGATGTCGGAATAAGGTTGTAATAGTTTCAAGTTTGTCATTTTTTGTAACATTTATGTCATTAAGTTGTCGAAATTCCAGCATGTTTTGAATTTAAAAAAACAAAAACAAAAAAAAACCAGTACTTTTCACATAAACTTTCACCTAGCTAGCAGTTAGAGTCTTAATCACTCTTCTAAGAAAGTGGGTCCTAACTTATAGCACACTAAATTTATTAATTTTGTTGTAATTTTATCATGCATAGAAAACCATAAGATTGAACAATGGTTGAGAGGATACAAGCAAAATAAATGGAACTTTTTTTTTTTTCATTATCCAAAAAATATTTGTAAGCACCTATGTACTGGAATGTGGTGAATGAATGATGCAAAATAAGGCTGCCAAAGTATCCATAACCATAAATAAAGTATAAGTGAATCCTAGTAAACAATTATCAAATTATAAACATCCATAATTTAGTGCAACAATATCTCAAGGATAAATATTATATTTAAATACAATGGTAATATACCAACACCCATGATGAGATCAATGTTGAAATATTGGTTGTCATTGATGTCAACCATTGAATAAGTTCGGTATCCCCAGAGATATGGTTATGGAACCAACATTTTATCAAGGAAAAAGGCCATGAAGGATGGTGTAAATTCAGGTAACTAACTCATGGATGGATAGTCCTCGTCATTTCATTTTCGGTGATAGGTGGTACACTATGTAGTTTCTCATGGTTGAGGAGTTATGGCCTTGTCAAGCTCGAAGCCCAAAAGAATGGTCAAGAAACCCCTAGTATATTACAAGTATTTAATGAAAGGGTAAAGTGGTTGTAACAAGAAAGTTAAGAAGCCCCTAAGTTTAAGAAAATAGGTTACCTAGAAAAAATATAAATACCCCTCAAGGAGTCTTTCATAAACAAAATTCATGCACATCTCTATTGATTATCTATCTTGTGAAGAAATTTTGATCTATTGGTGAAACATGAGGTTGAGTCTGAGGTAGCAAGTTTGAAGTTGCGAAGGAATTTCGAAGGTGGAAGACACATAGTTGCAACAAGTGTGAGTAACCTTAGTTTATAAGGTATCCATGGGTTACAGGTTAGAAGAGAAAGGATGTTCTTGGGATGCAATGGAGAAAAGTGCATATATTCATGGTTAGTAGAAGAGGAAGTCACAGATCTATGAAAAGATCATGAAATATTGGGTAATGTTAGTACTAGGTCCCTGAAGTTAGAAGTAAACCTACAGGTCATATCTACTATGTATCAGGTGAGATACAGAGGTATTGGTATGCTTATATGCTTGGTGTATTTGGTTATGAAATGATCGTTATGGTTCAAAGTTGAGATGTGGATGTATGGTTGAGGTATACTGTAAGGTAGCTAGAGAGGTAGTGGGGGGGCCCAGAGGGTCCATAGTGATAATAGTGGAGGTCATTCAATGTAAGGTGGACTAGGTCCACTATATTATTAAATAAGGCCCACTATGGTAGTTAGATATAATAAATGTAAGAGGACTTCTTAGAAGGTTCTACTTCTAGAAGATTCCTCCTCTAGAATGTTCTTAGGTGATGGTAGCACTATATAAAGGGGTTCAAGCAATGTAATGAGACATGAAGAGAATTATTGTATTTGGAGCTGAAGCTCATTAAGAGGTTTCCCCCTCGAAGAGGCAAGTGAACATAAGAGGATCCCTTCCATAATAGGATCCATTGTATGGTGTTTCCCTACCTTAAGGGTTTGGTAATAATAAAGTTGTTTGCTTCTATCTTGCTTGTGGATCTATTGTGTATTCAGAATTTGTGGTTATTATATTGGTATATCTATTCAGGTTCTTAACAAGTGGTATCAGAGCACTTTCCTTGGCCAGAGTTGTGGGCAACTATTTTTTATTTTTGCAGATTTTTTTTTTCGGCGAAGAAACAAGAGGGCCACGACATTCCAGACATTTCAGTATATTTATGTTCAAAATTTGCAGAAAATGGTTTTATATCTGAGTTTCTCTCAGAAAAACACCCAAGTTAAAAAAAAAAATCGTCCAAAACGGAGTCTGAGAAGTCAAGATATTGAAGTTTTAAAATCTGCAATTTTCAAGGTTTTTTCCGCGGACGGCGGCACGATTTGTTTTTATTTCTGTAGCATTTGGAGGCCAAATTTTCTCAAACAAATTACATATCTGAGTTTCTCTCACAATTTCACCCAATTTCAAAAAAAAAATCAGCCAAAACAGAGTCCGGGAAGTGAAGTTATGAGCATTTTAACTTCAACAGTTTTTAGGGTTTTTTCCAGAAAAAGCCGTGATTTTCTGCCATAACTTATTGAGTGAGTTCATAGAATGCTCAGATGGTTATTTCTTCTCAAAACACAAAAGAAATTCTTGAATCATTCAAAGCCCAATTGTTTCACACATTGGATGCATTTGCACATGGCCTCACAGACCACCTCACAGATAGTCTCAGAGGCAACTTCCATGATAGTTTTCGTAGTATTCAAGATTCATTGAATAACATGCAGGAGAGATTTCTTATGGAGGGTGTCATGAATGCATATAATCAAGAAATATATGTTTGGTATGATTTTGAGGCCGATTTTGATGATTGGTATATGGATAGTTGTCATTTCTGGGATGACAACCACTTCCATATTTTATTTCATGACTCTACTTCACCTTCTGTAGAGAACATAAAGGTCCCACATCAAGAGCTAGTTACCACCAAGTACATCAAGAGCAAGGATGTACTTGGGATGCAATGATGAAAAGTGCATATATTCATGGTTAGTAGAAGAGGAAGTCACGGATCTATGAAAAGATCATGAAATATTGGGTAATGTTAGTACTAGGTCCCTGAAGTTAGAAGTAAACCTACAGGTCATATCTACTATGTATCAGGTGAGATACAGAGGTATTGGTATGCATATATGCTTGGTGTATTTGGTTATGAAATGATCGTTATGGTTCAAAGTTGAGATGTGGATGTATGGTTGAGGTATACACTTGGTGTATGGTGGCATATGCATGAGGCACATGCTTTAGTTCTATGAGGCTCTTCATTGATGATATGGTACGAGTCTATACATGATTGATGCTATGGTATATGGTACTTATTTCATATGTGATGAATGTTCTAGTGCATGATGCATGATTTGATTATGGTATGGTTTATACATTGATGCACATGATGGTACACAATTGTTGGATTATATGGTACATGTTTTTGTATAGTGACAGGTTGATGGTACAAGTTACAAGTTGATGGTACAATGATAGTTATAGGTTTTGGTACAATGACAGGTTGATGGTACAATGACAGTAGCAGTGATTGTCGTAGTGGCAGTTTGTCTACACTTATATTTCAGGGTGACAATATGGGGCAAGAAAAGGAGGTTGTAGCCTCCTTCCAGTTGGTGTTGAAGAACATAGGGAGTTAGATCTTCCTTCAGGTTGGAGCCTAAGAATCAGGGGGTTGTAGCCTCCTTTTGGTTGGAGCCATAGAATTCAGGGACTTGTAGCTTCCTTCAGGGTGGATCCTATAAATAGGGGGTCGTAGCCTCTTTCCATTTGTAGATAGAGAATTGGGAATTTGGTTCTTCCAATGAATGTATTGCTTTGATATATAAGAAAAGCATTATGTGGTTTTCTCCCATTTTGGTTTGCATGTAAATTATGGTGTATTGTGTTTCTATGGATGTCTATTATTCTCTATTGATTTATATTTCTCATGATATATTGATGATATAATAATGATGATGTTAATGATTACATATTGTGGTTAAAAGTGATAATAAAGTGATAATATTGATTCACCCCCCCATCAGTATTCCAACAATTGGTACTTCAAGAAACGGTTTAACCACTGGAAGGAGATCATGGAATATGATAATATTGGAGCACCAAGGTTTGATGGATAGAACTATGCCTTTTGGAATAAAATGATGAAATTCATTTTACAAGCACATAGATTTGATGTTTGGCAGTCAGTAATAGATGGGTATACAACACCATCCACTCCGCCAACTAACAAATATAGAAACAAACTCAACGAAAAAAACTCAAAGGCTAAAGGATCCATTCTGAGCAGTCTAGATGATTCATTATTTGTCAAAGTTATGCATTGCAAGACCACAAAGGATCTTTGGAATAAAATTAAAAATATTTATGAAGGAGACAACAAAGTCAAGGGAACTAAGCTTCAAACTCTTAGAGCTAAGTTTGAGCAACTAAAGATGAAGGACCATGAAGACATTGCATCCTACTTTCTACGAGTTGATGAAATAGTGAACACTATTATAGGACTTAGATAAGAATTTGATGAGTCTGTGGTCCTTCAAAAGGTTCTATGATCTCTACTTATAAGATTTGATCCTAAGATATCATCCCTAGAAGAAAGAAAATATCTTGATATTTTGAGCATTGATGAGATACATGGAATATTCATAGCTTATGAAATAAGGATATAAAAAGAGAACCTAGTCACAAAGAAAGCAGTGTTAAAATCATCCAAGAAGATGAAGAAGAAAAACAAGAAAAATTCAAAACCATATTGCAGTTGCAGCGATGAATCAGAGGAAGATGAGGAAGTGGAAAATTTTGTAAGGAAGCTGAAAGGAGGAACCAACAAAAACAAAGGTATGCTTCCATTGAAATGTTTTAATTGTGATGGTATTGGTCATTTTTTCTCTAAATTTCCTTATGCTAAGAATAGAGGTAGTGATGAAGAAGAATATCCTAAGAAGAAAAAGAATAGTCAAAAGGGAGACAAGAGAAGGATCAAAAATAAAATCTTGAAGAAAATTTTCTACTCAAAGGAAGACAGCTTTTCATCAGATGAGGATGATGATAGTGACAATGATTCAGAAAGAGTACTCTTCATGGAAGTAGAAGATGATGAAGAATATTTCGAATATTTTGAAGAAGAAGGTGAATTTGATCTCATAGAATAATTAATTAGTGCCTTAGAAGAACCGGGGAAAGAAAAAAAGAAAATCAAGTCACTCAAGGTAGAGTTAAAGAAGAAAGAAGGATATCAAAATTCCAACTCAGAAGAAGTTGAGCAGATAATGATGAAGTTAAAGATCCAAGTAGAATAAGACAAAAAGATTGAAGAAACACTCAAAAGTAAGTTAGAAGAAAAGGAGAAGATGATTGAAATCTTGGAAACATAAATAATCACTCTGAGAAAATATATTCAAAAATATAATAGCACCAAAATATTGGATGAGATCATTATCAATCAAAATCCATACTATGATAGGCTCAAGATAAGATACAACCAGATGTAGAATGAGAAAGATTTGAGCTCCAAGACGAAATAACAAGAAGCAAAACAAAGAACCTATGCAGAAATAGTCAGAGGCACTCAAGAAAAAAATCAGAGAGGAACTAGACCACCTAGAATATTTAGAACACAAACCCAACAATCAACAACATATCTAGAATAATAAGGTTTTAGAAGAGAAACACGATTCATAAGATCCCCTATTTCTAGGTATCAAACTATTTTTCTTGGTTTATGTTATTCTTGTCATAACTTTGGTCACAAAGATGAAAATTGTAGAGCCTATGCCAAGAACAAGAGGAACTATGAAGGCTATTCAAACAAAAGTTATCCCAACAAGTCACATGAAGCACATAATAGAAATCACAACAGTTTTGGTTCACTAAGTAATGGAATAGAGTGCTACAAGTGAAACAATATTGGACACATGGCCAAATATTGTAGACTGATTTTTCCTCCAAAGAACCAAGGTAGAACATCAACAACCATAAAATAGAACCACAAAGGATATGGAGAAGGAAGAAAGATCAATTCAACACTGAAGAATTCTCACTCGCTTTACAAGCTCAACACAAGAAAAGTGGGTGGTATGTTGATAACGATTGTTCGAAGCATATGAAAGGTGATAAGAACATGTTTTTGACACTGAAGAAGGAATGATATGGATCAATTTCATTTGGAAATGATAACTCAACCATAATTATAGGAAGAGACACAGTCAAGCTTGGAAACAAAGATGCCAAGGAAGAAAATGTTCTATTGGTCGAAGATATGAAGAAAAATATTCTAAGTGTAATTGAAATGTGTGATCAAGGACACAAACTTTTGTTTGACTCGGAAAAATGTGAGATAATGAAAGAAGCATCAGGAAAGTTAGTGGATACATCTAGAAGAACTCCAAACAACATATATGTTCTGAATGAAATTGGAAAGGAAAGATGTTGCTTAGGAAAGGAAAATGAAATTTGGCTCTTGAATTGAAGAATGGGCCGCATAAACTTTGATAACCTTGTCAAAATTAGCAGAAAAGAGGCAGTAAAAGAAATTTCCAAGATCTCAAAGCTAACAAATACTCTATGTGAGCATTGTCTACAAGGAAAAGAAACCAGGACCAAGTTCAAATCAAAAGAATACTCCACGATAAAACCATTGGAGATTGTACACATTGACCTATGTGGACCTACAAGAATGACATGATTATATGGAGAAAAATATTTTATGCTATTGGTTGATGACTACACAAGAATGACTGCAGTTTGATTTCTCAGGAAGAAGTCAGAAGCATTCGAACACTTAAAGATATACAAAGAGATGGTTGAAACAAATATCTAATTGAAAATCAAGTTTTTCAGATCAGACAATGGAGGACAATTTACATAAAAGTAATTCATGGACTTTTGCAACTAACATGGAATTAAAAGACAATTGTCAGCAGCCAGGACACCTCAAAAAAATGGAGTTGTCGAAAGGAAGAACAGAACATTACCAAAAATGACCAGAACCATGTTGAAAGATTCCAAGTTGAGTGACATTTTTTGGGCGCGAGAAGTACATACAATAATTCACATCCTAAACAAAGGAATGCTTAGAAGTAAAAGTGATCAGACATTGTATGAGTTATGGAAAAGAAGACCGAAAAATGTGAAGCATTTCAGAGTATTTGGAAGCAAATGTTATATCAAAAGAGAAGATGGAAGGGTTGGAAAATTTGATTATTGAGTTGATAAGGGCATACTAGTTGGGTATTAAAGAGAAAACAAAGCATATAAATGCTTCATTCCAAGACTAATTAGAATCGTGGAAAGCATAAATGTAACAATTGACGAGACAGATTTAGAAAAGGGAAAAGAAGGAAGAAAATATTAAGAAGAGAAGGATGATGAGGAAGATATGAAAGAAGAAGAAGTATAAGAAGAAGCACCAGAAGAAGAGCAGTCAGAAGTAGAAAAAGAGGAAGATGAGAGACATATATATCATAAGAAACCTAGCCGACGAGTACAAAAAATTCATCCACTAGAACAAATTATTGGGAATAAAGATGTAGGAGTTGAAATTATAAGAAGAGTACTTTCATCGGAACAACAACACATAGCATTGTTATCTAAAGTTGAGCCAAGCAGTTTTGAAGAGGCCAACAAATATGAACACTAGATCAATGCTATGGATGAAGAATTGGATCAGATAGAGAAGAATGACAGATGGGAATTGGTTCCAAAACAAAACAACAAGAACATGATTGGTACAAATTGGGTTTTTTGAAACAAAATCAACGATCATGGACAGGTAACCAGAAACAAAGCAAGATTAGTATGAAAAGGATACACTCAGATTGCAGGTACATATTTTGAGGAGACCTTTGCACCAGTGTCCAAGATGGAAGAAATCAGATTGATCATATCCTATGCATGTCCCAAAAGAATCAAGGTAAATCAGATGGATGTTAATTCAACTTTTCTTAATGGAAAATTATAAGAAGAGGTCTACATCGAACAACCAGAAGGATTTCTACTATCAGAAAGGGAATATTATGTTTGTAGGCTAAAGAAATAATTGTATGAACTCGAGAAAGCCCCCAGAGCATGGTATTCAAGATTGGACAGGTATCTACAACAAGAAGGATTCAGGAAGGGAAATAAAGAAAAAAACGTCTACATAAAGGTGGATCGAGACAATATATTGATAATTGAATTTTATGTATATGACATCATCTTTGGAAGTGATGATGACAATACAAGTCAGAACTTTTCCAAAGATATGAAAAATGAGTTTGAAATGTCTTTTCTTGGTGAGTTGAATTTATTTTTGGGATTACAGATATGCTAGCATGATAAAGGTATTTTCATATCTCATACCAAGTATATCGGAGAAATTCTAAAGAAGTTTGGAATGGAATATTGCAAGCCCGTGAGTACTCCTATGCAAAATGGTTCCAAGTTAAGCAAGGATGATGATTCTGAGGATTCATATTAGAGACATTGCATATCAATGATTGGCAACTTACTCTATGTGACAGCGTCAAAACTATATGCAATGCAAGCCATTGGACAGGTTGCAAGATTTCAAGCAGCACCGAAAGAAACACATGTTATGGAAGTAAAGATAATATTCATATATTTCAAAGCAACATAAGATTTTGGATTATGGTATCCAAAAGGGAAAGAACTATCATTGGTTGTCTGCACAGATGCAGTTTTGGCAGGTAGAAAATTTATACTTAGATGAGTGTATGGTATCATGGTTAAGCAAGAAACAATCATTTGTATTCGTTTCCATAGAAGAAGCATAATATATTGCAGCAACAACATGTTTCACTCAGGTTCTCTAGATGAAGCAAACCTTGTAGGATATACAAGTGAATTATGATGAGCCCATTTGAATACTTTGTGATAACACGAGTTCCATCAATATCTCCAAGAATCTAATGATTCATTCCAAGACCAAACACATTTTGATCAAGTATAACTTTATATGGGAACAAGCTACATAGAAGAACTTCAAGCTAGAATACATTGGAACAAAAGAAAAGATTGCAGATATGTTTACCAAACCTCTTCCAAGAGAGACTTTTGAGTATCTTTGAAAAAAACTTGGAGTATTTTATTCCCCATAGTGATCCACACGGCATAAGACATAGTTAGACAAGGGGAGAGAAGTAGAAGACATGAAGAATACAAGTAAATAATATTTTGAATTCTTTTCATATACATCATATATTTACATGAGGAAGCACCATGAAGAGAAAGTAGATGCTTGCAGACAGGGGGAGTAGCCCTAAGGAGAATAACCATTTTCCATTGATTTCAAAGGGGGGTATAAAGAATAGATGCATGGAAACAGAGAGAAAGAACATATGCATGGAAATGAAAAGAAATAATAGATGCATGGAGACATGGGAGCGATGGTCATAGTGGGAGGATGTGTAGGAGCATGAGTGTTACCATGCCATTAGTCTTTCCATCTATTCCAAAGGGGGGTATTGTTGAAATATTGGTTTTCATTGATATCAACCCTTGAAGAAGTCTGGTATCCTCAAAGTTATAGTTATGGAACCCGAAGTTGATCAAGGTGTTATCACATATAACTGTCAAAATATCACAGGATGACCAAGTCTGTGTTTTTCACAAAAGCGTCCAAACGCAACACTCAAAGTGGTTTATTGTAGGCTCAAAGGAAGCAAGCAGGAAGGTTCAATTTTCAATGACGAATATCCCAGGATCATTTCATATCAGCGGCTCTCGGTCTTTCAAAATGTCAAATTTGCGCGAGGTTTAAAGACCAGGTGGAAGCCCCAAAGATGCAGATCAAGTGCCATGCGTCCTTTCAGATCGAAAAGTCATGATTTACTTTGAGAGTTCGGGCTTCGGGAGTTTCATCTTCCCCACTCCAATTTTCCTTCAAAGTACTTTTTCCCGAAGTCACATATCAAGTGCCACGCATCCTTTCAGATCAGATGATCATGATTTACTTCGGGAGTTCAGGTTCAGGTGTTTCGGCTTCCCCAATCCGATTTTCCTCCGAAGTGATTTTGCTTGAAGTCACAGATCAAGCGACACCCATCCTTCTCCATCAAACGATCAATATTTACTTCTAGAATATAGACTTTGGGGGTTTTAGGTCCTCCCCTCTCGCTTTCATCTGGATCATTTTCTCTCGAAGTCCATAGATCATTGTCACATGTCCATTCAAATCTAATGGTGGTAGTTTTCTTCAGGACTTCAGGCTTCGGGAGTTTTAGCTTCCTCTCTCTTGTCTTCATCCAGGGTGTTTTCTCTCGGAGTTAATAGATCCCTTCCGCGTGTCCTCCTTAGATCAATGGTCATCGTTCACTTCAGAGCTCCAACTCTACATCCATACCGCCCCTGAGCTCTAAAGTGCCAAAGTACGTGGCAGTCATTAGTTTATATATGTGGCGCTCTCGTCAGTCATGACACCTGGAATCCACCTGTCGATGACACGTGGCACTCAGTTTAGGCAACTTTGGTCATTTCATCCACTTGTTTCCAAGTGAAACGTGTCACCTCTCTTTTCATGACACGTCAACATAGTGACGTAAGGCCACCATGTCAGATCATCCTCCGGGAAGTGTTCTTGTTCAACACCAAAATTAGCGCTATCTCCCAGTGCGGTTAGAATGATCCTAAAGTTGGCAAGCGGATAAACTTTAGTCGTGGCACTAAATTCAGTAGGAGCACACAGATCGCAGATTGCAAACAAATCAGTGGTCGTGTTTCATTGCAGGGATGCAATAGGCTCGAATGATAAAATTCTTGAGCAGTCCCACAATTGAAACCATGGCATAGTAAAAGAGATACATGGTGGAAGGTGGTAGATTGTGGGCTCAAACGTGGTGTGGGTCCAAACCACCTTCACCGGCCCCGCAATCACGTGATTATAAATGTCAAATCCAAGAGCAGTATGTGGTCGCCCCCTAAGCATTAAGCCTCGTTGTGATCTTGAGAGAAAGCAACTAATAAAAAAGGAGTGGCAGTTGAAACCTCGACTCACTCCATAAATAAAAGGCATGGAAGGTATGGCCGTGGAGACAGAGTTTCCAACCCGAGATACCCCTATGGACGGTTTTTCCTGTAGGCCCATGCTGATCGGAGCTCGCGTTTGACAGAAGGATGCATGCACAGTCTGACAGAAGAAGGCGCATACGAAAGGCTTTGAATGGAATGACCATATCACACTCATGGTGGTTGTGGACTAATCTGAGTATAAATAGATCAGTTCAATATTTTGTTATGTTCATCAACTAGTTGAGCAGAGATCCCTACTGTGTAATTTTGATTCCAGGACTGTTCCTTGGTTATGTATCAAATTTGAGAAGTTCGCATTAATAGAAGTCATCTTCTTTCATCTCTTTTTTTAAACTATGTTGAAACACTTGGGAATGGAGAATCTATTCAAGGGTTGTGGTTCTATTGTAATGTAGGTTTGATTACAGTATTTTTGTGACCAGTTTTAGTTAGCTTCTTTGTTATCTTATTTCCCCTTATTCTGAGAGGCTCGAGCATGGATGATCCAGTCGAGTTGTTGTAGTTTCATGGTAATGCAGGTTTGATTATTATGCTACTGTGACATATTTCAGTGTCTGAAACTTGAGTTCAAGACTTCTCTTGAGCCTGATTTTTTTTTCACCGAGATTCTTGAAAGTTGGATGCTCATAGAAGTCTTGTTCACCTCTCTCACCAAGTATTCCTTTTTCTCACACTTAAACTCAAATCACTGACTGAAATTAATGAGGACCTTACTTCCATGTGCATTGCTTGTCCAGTTTCTATGTTAAAATCATTCTTGTACTGAGTTTCGTCCATTTTGACCTTCACTCATAAAACCAACATCCACCAAACATTATGATCAGTACTGGGCTTATCCTCTTGCAATATGAGGGTGAATCTTAGTGCTAACACAAGGAAAAAGGTCATTAAGAACGGTGTAAACATAGGTAACTCACTCATGGATGGATATTACTCATCATGTTGTTTTTTGTGATAGGTGGTATGCCACATAGTTACTCATGGTTGAGAACTTATGTCCTTGTGAAGTTACAAGCCCCAAAGAATGGTCAAGAAGCCCCTAGTTGATTACAAGTCTTTAATGAAAGGGTAAAGTGGTTTTAACAACAAATTTAAGAAGCCCCTAAGTTGAAGGATAGAGTTTACCTAGCAAAAATATAAATACCCCTCAAGGAGTCTTTCATAAACACAATTCACACACATCTCTATTGATTATCTATCTTGTGAAGAACTTTTGATCTATTGGAGAAATTTGAGGTTTATTATGAGGTAGCATGTTTGAAGTTGTAAAGGAAGGTCAAAGGTGGAAGTATTGAAGTTGCAGCAAGTGTGATTAAGCCTATTTTCTAAGGTATCCATGGGTTACAGGTTAGAAGAGCACATATGTATGCAGCCTATAATGGAGAAAAGCGCGGATATTCACAGGTAGTAGAAGAGGAAGTCACATATCTGTGAAAATATCATGAATGATTGGGTAATGCTAGTACTAGGTCCCTGAATTCAAAAGTAAGACTACAAGTCAGATCTACTGTGTATTAGGTTAGATACAGAGGTACTGGTATGCTTATATTCTTTTTGTATCTAGTTATGATATGACTGTTATGGTTCAACATTGAGATATGGATGTATGGTTGAGGTATACACTTGATGTATGGTGGAATATGCATGAGGAACATGCCTTGGTTCTATGAGGCTCTTTATTGATGATACGGTACATGTCTATACATGATTGATGCTATCGTATATGGTACTAGTTTCATATGTGATTAATGTTCTAGTACATGGTGCATGCTTTGATTATGGTATGGCGTATACATTAATGCACATGTTGGTACATAGTTGATGGATGATATGGTACAAGTTTTGGTACAGTGATAGGTTGATGGTACAGGTTACGGGTTGATGGTATAGTGGAAGTTACAAGTTTTGGTATAGTGATAGGTTGACGGTACGGTGACAGTTACAGGTTGATGGTACAGTGACCGTGGAAGTGATTGTGGTAGTGATAATTGGGCTAAACTTCTATTTCATTGCGGTAGGACGAGGCAAGGAAAGGGGGTTGTAGCCTCCTTTCGGTTGGTGTCAGATAACATAGGGAGTTGGAGCTTCCTTCAGGTTGGATCCCTAGAATCAAGGGGTTGTAACCTCCTTCTAGTTGCAAATGGAGAATTGGGAAGTTGGTGCTTCCAATGAATGTATTCCTTTGATATATAAGAAAATCATTATGTGGTTTTCTCCCTTTTGGGTTTCCACGTAAATTCCGGTGTACTATGTTTCTGGGGATTTCTATTATACTCTATTGATTTATATTGCTCATGATATATTGATGGTATACTATTGATGATTTTATTGGTTACATATTGTGGTTAAAAGTGATAATAAAGTGCTCATACTGATTCACCCCCCTCTCTCAATATTCCAACACTTGTAACACTACCCAACTAACAAACTATGTTAAAAAGATTCTCGAGTGACTATAATTTAAAGGAAAAAATAATAAGAACATAACCTCATATATCTATATATTAGATTCCACACCACAATATTAAAATAAAAATTGACAATTCAACTATCACATAATGTTACTTTAAATACACACCACCATCTCAGTGTTTCAAAGTACCAATGCAAGACATATAACATATTATGCACATGTCCAAGCGATGAGCATGTAAGGTAACCATAATTTGAGTATGGGGAGTTAGTAACATGTCAAAATCCACTAGATACTTATAAAATCATAATGGAGGTTCCAATAGGTTTTCAAAACCTAAATTTAACCCTAATTCTAGGTATAAAAACCCTTGTAAAAAGAAGAAAAAGGATTCACTTTTACACTCTTCATTGGTTGTTCCATAGTATGAGTAGGAGTATTAATGAGACGATAGCATAGAAGAGAGATAGAATCATGTTCTAGAAGATTTTAGAATACCATAGTGTCTCATAGCTTCATAGTTTGAAATATTTGTAATGTACATTATAATCACCATAATATAAGAAGATGAGAGACACAATCCTTCATTAAATGTCAATTTCCCCATATGGGTTTTCATGGTAAATATTCATGCTCCTTTGTGTGTATATTTTCTATTGTATTCTATTTCATATATCATAGTAGCTAAGAAATTCAAATGGTGTGCTATTTATGGTTAAGTCTTAAAAATACAACCAGGAAGTAGAAGTTGAACACAGGATATAGAAGCCGAACACAGGATATAGAAGCTGAGGCTTAGCGGTAGGAAGCCTTTTCAAAATGTTATAGAACAACTGGTCATCGATGCTCTATTATGAACAGAAGTATGAAGGCCTTGTTTCATTTAGATTGGTGTCGATTTTTAACAGTCGGATTAGTATTATTGTCTAACCATTTCATTTGGTGATTCTATTGTCTTCTTTAAGTGGTTGGTCAGACTCTAGGTCCCCTCTCTAGTCTCTTTGTTTATTCGTTTTGAGTGGTTTTGGATAGACTTTGGATGGTTTGATGATTGAGTCCTCCTTTTCTGTTTCCCTGTCCCACAAAGGGAGGGGCTTCTTGAATTTTTAATTTTTATTTGAATAAGATTGGGACTAATCTCCTGGGATCTCAAACCTTTCTACCTTGGTTTGCTAACTTGTCAGATGTTGTGTGACAATTTTTATTTCTTGGTCTTCTTACTTGTCAGCAACTGTTGTGACTGTCATTAACTGGCATGTTTTTTTGGATCGACTTATTTTGTCATGGAGAAGAAGTTAAAGTTACTTATGAGTCTGAAGGATGAGAATATTTGGAAGCGAGTGGGGTTGTTTGATTCAATGGATAAACTGTAGGCGGGGTCTTCGAGAGCTTTACCTTTATTATATAATCCATCAATCCGAACTATATCACCTAGTTCTCCTTCTCGTTTCCCTCTGCAACAGTCAGCTTCTCTAGAGTCTACCTCCCTTCCTACCTTTGGTGGTAGGTCTAGTACTCAATTGACCTCGGTGCCTCCTGGTTTGTCGAATCCATATATGTATTCCTTGGGAGGATTTAAGGATCCAGCTGATCAGTTCCAGTCAATCTCCTATCATTGTAAGCTATGCAAAGAAAACAGGAAGGCCAAGAACTTGGTATTAGGCAACAACGTGGGACTAGAAGACACTTGCAGAATGGCTCTCTGCACTCTTGTAGGTTATTTATCCTATAAGTCTTTGAGTAAAGATCCCCTGGAGAAGTGGATTAAACATCATTGGGTTCCCATTCTTGGCTATTTTCCTGAGGTTATCGTCCTCAAAAAAGGCTGGCTAGGGTTTATCTTCAAATCCCCTGAGGATGATACCCTATTATTGAGTTCCTTTTGGGTATTTGGAGGTAGTAGTCTTATGTTGAAATGGTGGAGGATTGATTTCAATATTGAGATGGAGTTCTTTCAGTTCAAACATCTCTGGGTACTCCTTCCTGGTCTCCCACTATTCTTGTGGAATGAAGGAGCCTTAAGGGCCATTGGTGATACTTTGGGGAGATTCATTGCTCTGGACTACAAATCTCTTAGCTCCCCGATGTGGAAGATGGGTTGAGTTCTAGTGGAGGCAAACATCTTAGGTGGTTTGTCGGAAACTATCGAAATAGAATGGAGAGGTTGAATGATTTCTCAACGTTTGGATTATCTTGGCCTGCCTTTCCACTGCAACATTTGTCGTCAAACAGGTCACCTTCGTTGTGAATTTAAGGGGAAGCTATTGGAGGATCTTTCAAAAGAATCTAAGCTGTAGAGGAGTCCTCCAGCTTATTGTGAAACTAGTGCCTCTTTGGATTTCTTGAATGAATCCTTGGGAGGCTCAGCTCCTCCTTTACTTGAGTTGGATACTAGCCTTTCTAGTAAGTTACTTTTGCTCTGTCCTATGTTGTTTAATTCCTTGACTTGTGAGGAGAAGGAGGCCATAAATACCTCGGAATGGTTATTGGAAAATACTATGCCGAAGAGAGCCAATCTCAGTCGCACGATCTCCAAACCCTGTCGATCCAACCTTCCGTCTTCTGCTCAACTCAGCCATTTGGTAGAAGCCACGAACCCCTGTATTTCACCACCGATATTTTTTTCGGGAATATCCACGCAGACAGTTCCTACATTTTCGATGAATCCGATGTCTCTTTTATCGACTGAGGAGCCTTTAGCTTCTGCTGAGAACTAGCCTGTAGACCCTCTGCCAACTCCTCCTTTGTGGAATAGTCCAAAACCATCCCTTGCAACCCCTGCAACTAGTACTGTTGTGCCTTCAGACTCCTTCCAGAACGATGTGCTCCTTCTTTCACCTATTCTACCAGGTTACTGAGAGGCTGAGGAGAAGAACTATGATCTCTCTAAAACCCTTGACTCTCGATTACCCAGCCTTAGTGTCATTCATTTCCCCCAGCCCTTACCTATTTTCCTTGGAAAGAAAGCTATCGACTCAACTATGGAGATGGTTTCATCCTCCTCTTAGCTTTCAGGTAAGGGGGGTAAATCCTTTTCTTGGTCTCGAGGTCTTGCCTCAAAATCGTCACCAGTCAAAACAAGAAGCTCACGGAAGAAACTGGTGAGCTCTAGTCATAAAGTCGAGGAAAGTATTCATACCTCCCTGGATTCAGGGGCCCTTAGAGAAATGAAGGCCCTGGTAAGGGAAAAGTGATGTTATTGCTCTCGTTGAATATTCGAGGGATTGGAGGCACCCTCAAATTTTCCACGATTTGTAGACTATTGGATCATATAAGGCCAGATATTGTATTTTTTCAAGAGACCCTTTCGGATGAACATAAAGCGAGGGATTTTTTTCTCCAACTCCGTCCATATTGGGTTGCATCTGCTGTAAACTCTTTAGGAGATTATGGTGGTTTATTGGTTGCTTGGGACCCAATATCCTTTGATCTGAAACCATTCCTGACTGCTGGTGGAATTTGGGTAACAGGTAGTTGTGTTTCCTTAAAAAAGGAGGTGGCTCTCTTTAATCTTTATGGCCCGTGTAAAGAATGAAATCTCTTCTGGAGTTCCTTTGCAAAGAGTGATATACTAATGATCCCTAATCTGATGACTTAAATTTTATTTTGTCTTCAAAAGAAAACTGGGGTGGGTCATATAGTCCTGGTTCTTTTGAGTTTTTCCTGAGAGATTTACTTACCTCCTTGAAGTTGGTCGATCTTAAGCCAACCAAGCTAGTTCCCACTTGGCATAATGGGCATGTTGGACAATTTGCTATTTCCAGAAGGCTTGATCGATGCTTAGTCCCGGAAAGAACGTTTCCAACAATGGGTCTTTCAAGAACATGGGTGGAATATCCCTACATATCAGACCATGCTCCTATTCTTATTCAACTCATGAATGATTCAGTGTACAAGGCTTTCCCTTTCAAGTTTAATTCTCTGTGGGTGCAGGAATCCGAATTTAAAAACTTGGTTCATACAATTTGGAATGACCCCTGATTTCTCTTGGAAGGCAATTGTCAACAACGACTAGTGTGGAGGCTTAAAGAACTAAAATTACAAACAAAGATTTGGTCAAATGAAGTTTCGTTTAAAAAAAAAGAATCAATGAAAAACTGGGAATTGGAAATTGAGAAGCTGTTATATAAATTAGCGAAAGGATCTTTATCCCTAGAGGACCATGGAAAGCTCAAAGTGTTGGAATCTAATAGAAATAATTTACTGCGAGAGGAGGAGGAGGCTTGGAGGTTACATAGCAGGGTCACATGGATCTGAAGTAGAGACTCCAATACTAATTTTTTCCACAAGATGGAAAGCTTTAATGAAAATAGAAAACATGTGTGGGAATTAACTTCGAGTACTGGAATCAAGATAATTGGTCAGGAAGCGATTAAAGAGGAGGCTTTTAACCATTACAAAGATTTTTTTAGAGAAAAGGATAGATCAGATTACTCAAAACTTGTGAGGATCTCCAGACTTTATCCAAAAATGGTTACCAAGGAGGAGGCCGATTTGCTCCTTAAACCGGTGACACTAGAGGAAATCAAATTTGTTCTAGAAAAGTTTAACAAAGACAGAAGCCCTGGTCTTGATGGGTGGACTACTGAGTTTTTCATTTCTTACTTTGATTTAGTAGGTGAAGATTTGCTTGAGATGGTGGAGGACTCGAGAAGGAATGGTAAACTTTGTGGAGGTCTTAACTCAACTTTCCTAGCCCTTATTCCGAAGGTAAACAAGCCTGACTCCTTCGATGACTTTCGACCTATTTCCTTATGTAATCTCATCTACAAGATTATCTCAAAAGTCATTGCTAATCGTATAAATATTGTTCTATCTAAGTGCCTCTCTTCAGAACAACTTGGTTTTCTAAAGGGTAGAAGAATTCAGGATGCAATCAGCTCGATCCATGAGACTATCCATAGTATTAAAAAAAAAAAAAATCAAATCCCTGGTGTTGAAAGTAGACCTCAAAAAATCCTATGACAGCATAGACTGGGAATACCTTAGAGTGGTTTTACTCTCGATAGGCTTTGGAGTAAAGCTCACAGATTGGATAATGTGTTGTGTTACAAGTGCCAATTTTGTAGTTCTGATAAATGGTAAGGTGAAGGATTTTTTTAAGAGCTGGAGGGGGCTTCGTCAAGGATGCCCATTATCCCCATATTTATTCATCTTGATCATGGAAGGGATAAGTCTGTTGCTATCAAAAGGCATTTTTGACCAAAGTTTTTCTGGTATAAAGTTAACGCAACATCTAAAAATTACCCATTTAATGTTTGTGGATGATGTTGTTGTAATGTCTAAGGCAGACCTGGCAGAATGGAGATTGATATTAGACACTATCCAAGATTTTTGTTTGGTATCTGGACTAAGAATAAATTTTACAAAAACAAATGTTCATTATTGGGGGCTTCAGGATGTGGAGCTCGAACTTTTAAAAGCCATTTTACCTTTTTCCTTCATTGATTTAAAATTGGGTTTTAAGTACTTAGGCTATATTTTAAAACCAGGAGCAGTCAAAGCTGATGATTGGGGATGGTTAGTGGAAAAAATTGAAAAAACAATTAGGCTCTGGTGTAATATGTTGCTATCAATGGGAGGCAAATTAATTTTGGCTAAATCTGTATTGGAAAGTCAATCAGTCTTTTGGATGTCTCTGGAGATGATCCCAAAGTCTATTTTAAACCACATTCGACAACTTTTATTTGCCTTCCTGTGGAGTGGCCAAAAGGCAATGCACCACTACCATCTCTGTAGATGGGATATTATCACAAGACCAAAGCATTGTGGTGGCTGGGGGCTCAGAAATTTAAATACGTTCAATTCAACATTATTGGCAAGTACATTGTGGAGGGCGTTGACTGTTGACAACATTTGGCATAGAATTATTAAGGATAAATACTGTGGGGGTTCTTCTGTAGTGGATTGGATCCGAAAATCAAACCACTAGCAACCAAATTCGTCTAACATATGGAGCAGCTTGACAAGGAACATTCTGGTTTTATTGCATTGGATCCGGTGGAAGCTTGTGTCTGGGAATTTAATCTTGATTGGAGCGGATAAAAGTGCCAGTATAGAGGAGACCTCTATCCTCTCAGACACACTTTGATCACAGTTACCAATAAATCAAATATTGGTCTTAGTGCAGGCAAGAGATACAGTGGACGCATCTCCATTCCCAGATTGTTGGCACATAAGTGATTCATTGGGCCTTTTGGGACAGAGTGCTTCAGAATGGGACAAATTCACTAATGCATTAAAGGACGTGGGTATATCTCTGTCGCACAGTGCATATGGTCTGGTGTGGGTTGGGGGGGACGCTTTAGGCTTAATAATAGTCAAAAATCTCTATCGGGCTCTAATAAAACCTCTAAACTTCAAATGTGAAAAATCATGTATTATCAACCTACGAAAGTGGCCAGTCCAACTAAAAATAAAACTATTTCTGTGGTTGGCAGCATTCAATAAGTTACTTACCTAGGATGTGCTTCAAATTAAAGGCTGGGTTGGCCCTGGGGTATGCAAGCTCTGCAACAAAAATGTGGAAAATGAAAATCATCTTTGTATACATTACCCCTTCACTAAGGCAGTTTGGATTCGTTTGACCAAAGTCTACATCTTAAAAATTCCTTGGGCTAGATCATCGATTTCAGATTGTTTAATTGTCTAGAATTTAGAAAAATCTGTGGTGGTTAGTCTGGCAGCTATTGCTTGCTGGTAAATATGGATTGAGAGGAATAAGTTATTATTCGAGGATCACACACCTTCTTATATTACGGTGGTGCACAGGATTGCAGTTGTTTTTTCTTGGCAGCCCGCTTCCATAAAACCCATTCCAAATAGAGTGTGTGACTTTATTCACATTGAAGGCTTTAAGATGGCATGCTTTGATGGAGTGGCACAATTACATGGGGGTTGTTGTGTAGCGGGTGGATTATTTAAAACTCATCCTTCGAGGGTCACCAAATGGTACATCAACTGCGGAGCGGGCACAAACACAAAGGCAGAGCTAATGGGTTTGTGGGTGACTCTTACATTGGATTCTCTTTGAGAAATTGATAAAATTCAAATTTTGGGGGATTCAAAAGTCATTACTGATTGGATGAATCACAAGGGTCAACTTCAAGTAGTGAATTTACATGGCTGGAAATCAAAAACATTGGAATTGAAAAAATTATTTAAAGAAATTACTTTCTAGCACATATATCGAGAGCACAATAAAGAGGCGGACTTATTGTCAAAGCGGGCGCTAAAGGAGCCCAAAGGTAGACTGACTGTCTATCATTGGCATAATGGTGAAGAAATCCCACCTACCCATCTAAACATCTTTGAAAATTGAGTAGTCTTGAGTATCGGGGTGTCTTTCGGAGATGTTGTGGTCTTTTTTATTCATCAATCTGCATCTATCTAGTCTTTACTTCAGTTGATGTTGGTATGTTGTTTTGTGTAAACAGTATGGAGTCTTTGTTTTATACAGTATAGAAAAAATATAATTTGATTGTACTCTCACAGTATCGGACAGAAACGATATGGTGTCTATAAAAAAAATTATACCATTATATAATTTAGAGATACTTTTCTTCGGGAAAAAAAAATTCTTAAAAATACAAAAGATAGTCACACAATCAAGCATAGGTTCATTGTAGTTATTTTAAGTTTAGACATGTTTATTGAGTCGACCATTGCAATATCCAAAACTATTTATGATAGTTAATTATGGTCACTTGTAATCATCGACCATGACTTAGTGCGTTAAGAATTAATTTGTTTAGAAAGTTAAAATTATTCAATTGATTATGCCATAATTATATCATTTTCATGTTTATATTACATAAATTTCATTATTCCATTAAAAAAATTACGATACTTAAAAGTCCATGTATAATGGAGGAGTACTTTGATTAAAGTGTGGGAAATGATAACATATTTTTTTCCTCATATTTCCCTAAGCCCCCTTTCTTCCACTCTCCTGGACTCATATCCACTTATCTTAACCTTCTTCACTTGCAACCTTTTAGTGTTTTTTATTATATCTACAACGTACATACTTACAAACCAATGGTCATACTTTGCATAGAATACATATGTTCAAGCTTACAATCATTTCATCATTACATATGCATTCATAATCTAGGGGTATGGATTTGGTTATAACATTGGGACATCTCAAAGGTAACATTTAATTTGTCAAATTTAGGTCATCAACTTCCAACACATTTTGGGGCCCTAAATAAAATATTTTCGGTTTATTATGGATGAGGATTGCTATAGGATTTCTTCATCCACAAAAGAAATGGTTCTTCTCATTGATATATTTTTAATGAGCTACCATGCATCTAAAACAAGGTTCATATGAAAAAAAAATTGGTCTTGACAAGGTAATGGTCCAAATATTCCCCACATGTCCAAGTGGAAACCAGGTAAACTCACCATAATTTGAGTATGGGGAGTTAGTAACATGTTGAAATCCTAAAAACACTTCTAAAATAATCATGGAGGTTCCAATATATTTCAAAACCCTAAACCTAACCCTAACTCTAGCTATCAAAAACCTTGCAAAATGAGCAAATACGGTTCACATTTTCACTAGTCATTGGTTGTTCCATAGTATGAGTCAGAGTATAAAGGAGATGCTAATAGAGTTGATAGATAGAAGCATATTGTAGAGGATTGTAGAAGACCATAGTGTCTCATAACTTCATAGTTTGAAATATTTGTAATCTTTACAAAACACACGATCCATCATTGAATGTTGGTTTTCCCATATGGATTTCTACGGTAAATATTTGTGTTCCATTGTGTGTGTCTTTGTTACTGTAGTCTATTTCATATATCATAGGGAGTGGGCTAACTCGGGAGCAATCTTCCCTCCCGAGTTAATTTTCTGACAAGTTTTCCGACAATGTAGTTTTGAATTTCTGATTGATCTAGAAGTCTGATGCATTTTCTGATCATCTGGGTTGGTTTAAAATGGGGCAAAACCCATTCGGTGAGGATTTGAAATGCATGGAACTTTCACTCGTGCCAAACTCAAGCTACCCCTGAAAATCTAGCCGTATTCTAACCCATTTTATTTCCTGAAAAGAGGGAAGATTGCTCCCTAATTAACTTACTCCTATATCATAGTAGCAAAAAAATCCAAATGGTATGCTTTTATTTATGGTAATCTTAAAAATACAAAGGATAATCACATAGTCAAGCATACATTCATTGTAGTCATTTAAAGTTTGAATTTGAGCTTACCATTGAAATATCCAAAACCATTTACAATAGTTAATTATGATCACATATATTTACCAACCATAACTTAATATATTAAAAATTAAATTATTTTAAAAATTAAAATAATTTAACCAATTATATTATAATTATGTCACTTTTATATTTATATTACATAATCACATAAAGGATCTCATTTATAGACACAATCACATAAGAGACCACTCTTGTCACAAATCTATCACTCTTATCATTGTAACAAATTTATTAAGCAAGTATCATAAAAAAATCACTCTTCTCACGAATCTATCACTCTTATCATTGTAATAAATTTATTAAGCAAGTATTTGGAATGAGAAAATTAATAATAATTATGCTTTTCAGAATTATTTCTTATTTGATTCTTTTCCTTTTAGAGATCCACATCCATATATTTTCTAATAAAATGTACTCTTCACGTTATTTTATTCTTTTACTTTTAGAGATCCACATCCATATATTTTCTAATAAAATGTACACTTCACGTTTCAATCGTTAAGATTTCAACATCGATATCGGAACATAATCTAGATAGTCGTTGAGAGTTTTGGGGAGTAATCACTAAATCATTTATCAATAAATTAATAAATTATTAACATGTGATTCATCTTTCCTTCTAATCAAATTTTTAAGATTGTAAGAAAATAATTTTTTAAGATTATAAGAAAATAAATTATTGATGTGTGATTTATTTTTCTTTTAACCAACTTTTATAATACTATTATAAAGAATAAATTATTATACTGTGATTTATCTTTTTTTCTAATATTTTTTTAAAATTAAGTATGATTTATCTTTTCTTCTAATCAATTTTTTAAAATTATAAGAAAATAAATTATTAATATGTGATTCATCTTTTTTCCTAATCAACTTTTTAAGATTAAAATAAAATAAATTATTAATACAAGTGACTCCTCATTCTTTCTAATCAACTTTTAAGATTTTATAAAAAAAAATTATTAATGTGTGACTCATTTTTTCTTTTAATCAACTTTGCAAAATTATAAGAAAACAAATTATTGAAGTGTGACTCATCTTTCCTTCTAATTAACTTCTTAAGAATATAAAAAATTAAATTATTAATGTGTGGTTCATCTTTTTTTCTAATCAACTTCTTAAGTTTATTCAAAAAACAATTATTACTCAAATTATTAATGTGTGATTCATTTTTTTTTCTAATCAATTTTTTTAAATTAAAGAAAAAATAAATTATTAATGTGTGACTCATCTTTCCTTTTAATCAACTTCTTACTATTATAAAAAAATAAATTATAAATGTGTACTTCATCTTTCATTTTAATCATATAAAAATAAATAAATTATTAATAGGTGACTCATCTTTCATTATAATAAACTTTTTAAAATTATAAGAAAATGAATTATTAATGTATGACTTTGTGACTTATCTTTCTTTCTAATCAACTTCTTAAGTTAAAAAAAAAAAAATATTAATATATAACTAAATATAAATTTCTTATCAAAACAACAAGAGATGAGTGGGCCACACATTTAAATGAATGGTGATTCATTTGTAAATACTCCATTGAAATGTCATCCACCCAATACCCACCTCTCTTTTAATATGAAAGCTTCTTTGACATAATACAATTTGAAAGCATATACCGATTTGAAAGAATATTTTATACTCAAAGGTAGTAGTTAAATATTCTAATGTAGTATATAATAGTAGAATAAAATTATATATATATATATATATATATAATTCTTATGTGTATTGTTTTTATATTATGTTATAAAGTATTTAGCTAATTTTGATTTAATAATTTTTCAATGTTATATTTTAAATTAACAAATTTTCAATCATATATTTTAAATTAACAATATTAAGAAATATTTTTTATTAAACATTCATATATGTATAACACCATAATCATATTGTTATACAACTAATGATTCATGTCACATAAATTATATTGCTTGATTTATCATACCATGGTTATTTTAGAAAATGGTCGTTAAGGGTGATAAAGCAACTTCAATATCTTCCAAAACTTCACATTGCAACATCACTGGTGACTTATGCCAAGTCGTATGATACAAAAATTATATTGCATGATTTATGCCACTTCTTATGATACCTAAATAATATTGCATGATTTATTAGATTATATTTATTTTAGGGTCAATTAAGGGTGACAAAGTATCTTAATGATTTATGCCACATAAATTATATTGCTTGATTTATCGACCATAGTTATTTTAGAAAAGGGTCAATTAAGAGTGACAAAGCAACTTCAGAATCTTTCGAAACTTCACATTTCCACATCACCCATGACGTATGCCACGTCATATGATACATAAATTATATTGCATGATTTATGCCACTTCTTATGATAAGTAAATAATATTGCATGATTTATTAGACTATAATTATTCTAGATTCAGTTAAAAGGTGACAAAGCATCTTTAATATTTTCCAAAACTCATTCTACAATGTCATAATCTAACTTAGCGAAGATTTAATTATTAAACATTTTCTTAACTTTCTTGCTCTTTTCTTCCAATGAAAAATATGATTGATAAAATTGGTGAAATATTTTACCTTTACATTCTTTATTTCATAAGATAAACCAAGCACAAAATGTAACTTTCTTTTTATTTTATGAAATAGTTGAATGGCTCAATGGCCTTTACACATTCCTATGACAAGGACAATAGTTGAATGATAAAGGAATGGGTTCACTCTTATAATATGGAATGGGCTCCCGTGGACCTGGAATAATAGGGAAACCTTGGATATAAAAGGATAAAGGAAGGTGTTCCCTCTTATAATATGGAATGGGATATAGTAATAGGGAAACCGTGGATGTAAAAGGAAAATAAATGTTATTTAATGATTAGTTTTCATAGTCACAATACATATAAAGACCAAATGGAAAAACAAAGGATAGAAGAAGAATAACAAAGAAGGAAGGGAAACAACTCTCGTACCTTCACTTACAAAATTGTAAAGGGACCCAAGCTCAAAACATAGTGTGAAGGGAGAGGGGAGGGCACTCACCCGCTCGGTAGAAGGAGAGAGAGGTACATTAAGTGGCGAAACCATTATGGGTGAAACCCCCTTTTAATTTCATAATGTCTTAAAATAAACATTGATAAACATTATCCACCTAATTTTTAATATATTTTTGAAATGGGGCCAATGTAATCTCCTATTTAACTTTTAACTTTTAGTGCATGTAACTGGTCTTCATTTCCATCTAGAATGATAAATTGAAGTTTTCAAAATGAATCATTCTCGACATTATGAACCAGTTCTATCAGCTCCTTAACTTCAATAATATAAAAACAAGTTCTAACTATTCCTCCAAAACAACTTTAATATAGACCAACTTTATTTTCCCTTGCAATTATTTTATCATTATCAATAAAACAACTTTAATATAGATCAACTTTATTTTCCCTTGCAATTATCTTATCATTATTAATAAAAGTTATCTACCTTCCAATTTTTTAGTGACTTCAAATAAAACCCAAGATCTCTTATGTTCAAGCACATCATAGGACATCATCAATTTTCGCAAGATTTTAATCTTACTATCCCAAACTCTCTATATTTGTGTAAGTCTATTATATGAAGGAAGACTTTTCTTTTGTTTTAACTTATAACTTACAAGTTTTAAAAAATTCTCATCCTTCTTAATTTGGGTCTCTTAACTTCAATAGTATAAAAACAACCTTCCTAATTTTGGTTTCTTAACTTCAAAAGTATAAAAATAAGTTCTAACTATTCCTCCATAACAACTTTAATCTAGACCAACTTTCCCTTGCAATTATCTTATCGTTATTAATAAAAGTTACCTACCTTTCA
The DNA here is from genome assembly GCA_009831015.1 of Picea engelmannii. NCBI lineage: Eukaryota > Viridiplantae > Streptophyta > Pinopsida > Pinales > Pinaceae > Picea > Picea engelmannii. The sequence goes on from ML777549.1 coordinate 958,048, forward strand.
ATTTTTTAATGACTTCAAACACTTCAAATAAAACCCAAGATCTCTTATGTTCAAGCACATCATAGGACTTCATCCACTTTCGCAAGATTTTAATCTTACTATCCCAGACTCTTTGTATTTTTGTAAGTCTATTATATGAAGGGGGACTTTCCTTTTGTTTTAAGTTATAACTTACAAGTTTTAAAAAATCCTCATCCTTTTTAATTTTGGTCTCGAGTGTTTATTATAATAATCTCATTATTCAAAACATAAGTAATATTTATGGATTTGAAAATAAATAGAGAATAATGCCATCGTCTCTTCTACATTACTTGATACAACTTCTCTCTCCAAACAATGATTCTTATAATCCCTTTAGCCAAAACATAGGTAATATTTATGGATATGAAAATAAATAAAGAATGAGGCCATCATCTCCTCTATATTAATATTAATTTACACAACTTTGGTCTCTATAAACAAGGATTCTTGAGATGCTCTAAATCGATTTGGCCTTCCTAGATGGTTTTACTGAATATTTTTAAGCACCTGGGTAGTGACGAATTTTATAAAAAGGGTTCAAGTTTTAGCACCCTCTCCACTTCTTCCATTATTTTTCTCAACTATTCGATCTCTGCTTCCTATTCATTGACAACATGATCCAACATCCTTTTAGTAGCATTATGCATATTGAAAGCAATAGAATATTTCATAGTCTTCACATTTTAAAAAAATCATTATTTTTAAGTATTTCCCCCTTTAATCTTCACTTTAGACATATGTGGCTTCTGATTTGGGATATGCCAACCATTTGTTCAAGATACAAAAACCACCACCATGTGAACTTAAGAAAATATCAACCTCAAACATTTTAAATGTCTTAGTAGGCTCGAGGAGCCTCAAAAAAATTCTTAAAAGTGATAGGAGTCTAATATACCTACAACTTGCCTTCTCTATCCAACTCACCACCCTATATTTAGAATCAAACCTTTTAGTACACCATTCAATCACTTCTCTCAAACCACAAACCTTTGATACACACCCAACATTCACCAACCCTAAAGTCCAAAGAACATTTTCCCCATTCTTCCTCTGGTTTTTCAAAATACCATTTCTACATTCTCCACAAGTAGAAAGATTTGTCACTCTAAGCTAAGGAATTGACGATATCACCTATAAATGGTTCACTTTTTCCTTTTGGGAGGCATCCTTTCAATTATTATAAATATAAAAAAAGTATTAGCTTCTTGATCCCTAAACATGGCCTTATGTTCCTCAACAGAGTATGAAAATGATGTTAACTTCAAAAGGTTAAGGAGAAAGGTGTTAGTAGTTAAGTGAAACACATAATACCATTGATTTCACTTGTATAGGCTTAATGGCCAAAGAGGCATGTGTCGACAATGAGACCATAATAGTTTTAAATTTTGACCATAATCCATGTGGGGAGAGGTGTATGGTGAATGGATGAAAAGGATAGGTCTTTTCACTTTGCATATGAAGTTTATGTGGAAGTACAGGATGCAATCGCCAACATGATAGGATATGCAGTGGAATTAAGTGTGTGTACAAGATCTTGGCCGGTGGTAAAAAGGAAAAAACTTTCTCATTTATTTTTGTCAACTTGAGAGGTTTAACGACCAAGAGGAAGGAGGGAAATGGTGGAAAGGTGAGGTATATCCCTTTTACCCAATGGAAGTAAAAGAATTTAATTTATACCAAGTTGGGGTGAAATACATACCTGGAAAATGACAATTGGCAACTTGGGGAAGAATTCATATGGATTTTGTGAGTCTGGACAACCTCAAGGATGGTGATCCATTGGCACTATGTTTTGGTGTTGTGCACACCTGAGTAGTGCATGGAAAATTGTTATCAAGGAAAGGGTGTGCACATTCATAGTGTTATGTGCACCTGGGTAAGTGTGCATGGTTGCATATTAAAGAATGGTGTGCACATTCATAGTGTTGTGTGCACCTGGGTAAGTGTGCATGGTTGCACGTCAAGGAAGGGTGTGCACATTTTACAGTGTTGTGTGTACTCGGGTAAGTGCGCAGGAATAATCTAAGAGTGCGCACCAAGCCAAGTTATATATATGTATATATAAGGTTGTATATGTATTGAGGTCAGAGAGCCTATGTGATTATGAGGCTGGTGATTCGGGATGAAAATAGGATAGTGTGCCTATCCATTTAAATGTAATCACAAATATTAATATAATATTACATCATTGTGCGTAGACAAACTCAGATGAAAAGAGATGGGGGGCTAACTCCACTAGAAAAGGGAAAAGGGGGGAGACTTAAGTCTTAGGGAATATTTTATAATATTTTCGGAAAAGTGTAAGTTATGGGGAATTATTTTATCCTAAGTTCCTGAGGTTGGGAACTAGTCAGCAAGTGGCTTAAGCTACGTCTAAAGGTGACAAGTGTTGATTTGAAGGCGTGCAATATATATTGTTGTACTTAGTGTATTTTGGGGGATTTAGGGAGATTCATTCATTATTCACTCTTGTGTGCAAAAGGGGTTGGTCTAGGAGTGGACGACTATTACCTTATATACCAAGGATAATTTTAAGGATGAAAATTTATATTAAAATGTAGAAACATGGGCTAATCTTACTAGTCTTTAATATGCAAAATGTAAAATGTTTGGTGATAGTTTTGTAAAAATAATCAAATTTCTAAGGATTTTATATAATTTCTATAAAATTTTGGCGATGTTTAAGGTAAAATAATTTTATTCTATGGAATTTGGGTGAATCCTTTTTAGAAAAATGGAAATTGGATAATATATTATTTCGAAAAACCATGGAAAATTATCCCATTGAAGAAATCGATCCCCTAAAATCATCTTTGACAGAGAATCTTGGAAGGGGTTTATGTGTTGTAATCAGATTTTTATTGTCAAAGAGGTGGGTTGTCATGCCCGTGAGCAGTCTCTTTGGGTGAGAGATTTGTTGTTGAGGAACCTAGTTGTCAGGCCCACGAGCATACTCTCCAGGTGAGAGTTTTGTTTAGAATTGTTCCTTGGTGTGTTGGTCATTAGTCACAAGGCTCAAAGACTTCTTGTAAGACCTGTTGTTGGTAACCTTGGAAGGGAAGTGGGGAAGATGAGGAAATTTTGAGAAGAGAAGGGGCACACTTCCTTGGGTCTGATAGGTGCGTGGGGAATGAGGGACTGTAGACTAGTTGTAGTAGTGGCACCTTAGACTGAACAATCCTATTGAAAATCAGACCTTAGCCTATCACTAGGAACCCTTTTTTCCCTGGTGGAGTTAAGCCCTAGCTCGGGGAGGACCTGTTGTTGAAAGGTTATGAGCAACATAGTCTATGGATGGGAGGAACATCTGAGTTCTGTGTGCAGTTGTTGACTTTCATAAAATATAAGTATTCTTTATGTGCTTGTCTCATTTACTGTGTGCTTATTTATCTATGTTTGACATGGGTTAATTCTTGTATGTTGTCTCATATAAGTAATTTATGTTATTTTGTTTAATGTTTCTTGCACATGTAAGTGTGGTGTTGATAGTCATTATTTTTAGTTGTGTCTGAGTATGATGGTTATTGATAGTTTTTCCTATTAAGTTATCCTTTGATATTGGTCATGAGTATCCAAGGCAAGGATTGAATGGTTGGGTGCACATGAAAGTGGTTTGTGTGCATAGGACATTGGAACTCATGTGTGTGTACAGGGAAATACACCCCACGCAAAAGGAAAATCAAAATTGGCATGTGATGCCAAGATGGTTGCACGCACAGTAGTGTTATGTGATCAACATATTAGTGTGCGCAGTTTCTTTTAGTTACTTTCGCTGCTTAAATTTATGTAAAAAGTAGAAATTTAGTGTGGCATGTCTCAACTTGAGATTTAGCATGTCACTTCAAGTGATACTGTGCAGACTAGAGTTTAATACAAAATCTGTGCAATGGATTTTCGGAGTAGGATTTTTCAGTAGTAAGATGGAATGTTACAATGCGATATGAGAACAGTTTGGTAACATAGATGTTACAAATTTGTTTTAGAGGGACAAAATTTGAGATTGTGTGTTGTGGCCTATCTTGGGAGGCTAGGGACATTACATTCTAGTATCAGAGTGACATAAATTGAGATTGTGTGGCATGGCCCACCTAGGAGACTATGGATGTTACATTCTGGTATCAGAGCAATTGGTTCAACACTGAACTTGTATGGGCTAGAGGTCAACAAGAATCATTAGATATATGGTTTCAACAATGAGCTTGTATGAGCTGAATTCTACTTAAGGAAAAATTTGGACTAGTGAGTGAACAAATTTGGAATTTCAGTATGGCCTTGGTGCACATTAAATAAGAATGCGTAGATGTGTAAACTAAATACATGATATTGCGAAGTGCATCACAGGAACTGCGCAGTAAACAATGGTGCATGGGTTGTGCACTAAAAGTTTGGGGGTGCATAGAACAAATTTGTGGTGCATGTGCATTACTGATACGCGTTGTACAAGTTAAAAATTGACATCACGCATTGGTGTGTGTTAAATACGAGTGTGTGCATGGGCTTCAGAAGAAGGGATTTTGACAAGATGGTGCAGAGTTTTCATGAAGTTGTCTCATGAATTCACCTAGGGTAAAATCACAAATCTGAGTAACACTTTTGTGAGAATCAGGTCGCGCAAATTGCTATTGAAATTTTTTTAGTCGAACTCTTGAAATTTTTTGGTCGAAACATCTTTCAACCGAAATTTGTTTTCGACCAAAATTTAAATCTAACAAAACCCTTGAAAAATATAACGATAATTTTAAATCTAAAGTTAGTCTTTCCATTAAAACTAACTTTCGACCAAAAAAAACTAATTTTTGGCGGAACTATTAGTTCAGTCAAAAGCCTGTAACTATGGCACTTTCTAAAAACGTATGTGTTCACTTCATCTTAGTCCAACTTGGGAAGAAGCGGACTCCTTAAAATCTTGTGAGTATGGTTTAAGAACTAGTACCATTTTTTCAGAATTGAATGGAATTTCATTTGATACAATTTGTATTCAGTTTAATTGCTTTTTAGTATTTTTAATTAATTTTATAAAAAAATATGCAAAGATTTTTTTAGATGACATAATGATTCAATAAAAAGAAAAATCAATATCTACAATAATACACAGTAAAAAATTATGGAAAGTTTATATTACAGAACCTTTCACTATCCTCTTCAAAAGGGTATTTTTATATTTTACTTTTAAATCAAAATTAAGGCACATAGATGGAGTCTCACTAAACATGTTTAAAATATGCAAGTTTTTCAGATTGGTCAAATTCAAAAAATTGTAGAAATTATAATATGCATCCATTAAATTCAAAACTATAGTCATACTTTAATAGAGTTTGTTTAGATTGTTGCAATATATTTTATTTTTCATCAGCACAAGTTTACTAATGAGTATATTCACTTTGAAAAGCATAAATCATTATCCGTCCCTTCATTTTTAAGGAACATGTTGTCAAACAATCACTAAATTGACATATCAAATTTCAATAAAAAAAATTCAAAAAATAGTCAATAGAAAGCTAACAAAATTCGTGACAAGTTTTGTTTTTACTGTAAATTGAAATTCTAAATAAAAAAAATTACTTTTATTTACCAGAAGTTGAAAATCTTCTGAAAATATGTTTTATTTTCTCAAAAAACAAGGAAAATAGACACTCGGATTCATGATTTTACCCCCCAATAAATCTTGTCGTTTGCACATTCTGCAGAATTATCATTGATTAGAGTAGGAAAAAATTAGTTTAGAAGGTCAAAATCATGGAAGATGCACAGAGGACTTACAGTCCTAATGATGAATTCGGAGATTTGTATGTCAATTTGGGTGTTGATGGTACATAATCCAAGGAGGAGCATGTGAACTTGGTAGAAACCATGAAGGGACTGCAAAAAGATGTCCAAATCTATAAAGATGACAATTAAAGGCTTACGGAAGCCAAGGATCAACAAGATGACTTCAATGTGAAATTTATGCAAACATTGGACAGAATAGAAAAGAAATTGGATAAGGAAATAGAGATAAGTAGGTCAAGAAGTCGCGGGTCTAATGATGAGAAATGAAGAGAAGAAAAAAGTGTTGATAGGCATCATCACCACTCACCAAAGAATTCGTTTAGGAAAATTCATAGTATCTCAAGTCCATCTCCTATCAAGAAGCATAAGATAAGGATTGGAGTGGATGATCTACAGGGAGAAATGAATAAGATCAATCCTCCTACCTTTGACAATGAGCACAATAAGGATGAAGACACAGATACCTGGTTGTTGAGTATGAGGAACTACTTCTAGCTTCATAACTATTCTTCATAGGCAGCAAGGAGACTTTTTATCTATCAACTAAAAGGAAAGGCATCAATGTGGTCGGATCAATTAGTGCAAGTGAAACACATTGATAAAAAGAAGGTTACTTGGAGGGAGTTCAATATGTATTTCCAATATAAATACTTAACCAAGAACTACTATGACAGGAAAATGAGGCAGTTCTTCAAGCTCAAGCTTGGAAGTATGACAATACATGAGTATTAAAGAATATTCTTAGAGTTTCTAAAATACATTGCATTTATCAAGGATGAGCAAGTCAAAATTCAGAGGTACCTAAGTGGGTTTCCTTCAGTTATCAGTGAAAATTCATAGTATGATGAACCTAAGACATTGGAGGAAAACATAAGGTGTGCTAAGTGTCTTTATGAGTAGTAAAGGGGAAGCCCCAATTTCCAAAAGGCTTGGGAAGATAAGATGAAAAGTAAGGTCGAATAGAGGAAGAAGAGGGCTAAGCCACCATTCTTCAGAAACACTACACAAGGATAACCAACTCTCAAGGAGCCCAAAATAACAGAGGAAATGAGGAAAAATCCATGGCAACAACCGATTCAATGTTGGGGTTTTGGCGGATATCATATGCACAGATATTTCCCTCAAAGAGGTGATAAAGAAAGGACTGCATACAGTGTTCAACAAGTTGTGACAGTTGAGGACATGGGCATAAATGTGTGATCCAGATTTTATGAGTAGAACAAAATGAATACAACTTATTAAAATATTCTTAACACAAAATAACAGAGATACAATAAAATTGGTTTTCTATTCAATAAGGAAATAAGATGAAACTGTAAAATGCAGCGGAAAACAAGCTTGTTGGAATGGTGGCGGCTTATCTCTGAGAAGAGATGTGATGGCTATGCTCATTCACTAGAATATGGTTACAATGAGGCTCTGAAGGAATTTTACAATAAACAGGAATGTCAAAAACCATAGACATCCAAAAACCTAACCCTAGGAGATGAAGTGCCAAAAGTCATGTGGGCCCCGTTTGGGTAAGTTAGTACATCAACTTCTCGAGGTCGTAACTTTTGCATATGATCTCTGTTTTAGGCACACAATAGCATGTTGGAAAGGTATAACCGTGAAGAACAATTTTCAACTGGCCCGGAGCAGTGATTCTGGCAATACCCTAGGTCCCAAATCCCCAAACAATGTCATTTAGGGCCTCAAAATGACCTCAAAAGTTTGGTACTTGAAAAATTGTTGAAAAACTGCCAAGGTGGAAAACTGTTTTTTGAGGTAGTGGAATAGGTGGGTGGGCACCGATATCCACCTGGATCAATCCTCCCTCCTTAGGAAGAAATGGTCTCAATTGCGTTGATTTCCCCCATGAGATGAGGAAATTTCTGCTGAATTTGGCCCCGTGTGAGCCACTTGCCTTGGTGCAGGAGCTACCCTACTTTAACAACTTGATAAAGTTGGATCCTTTGTTGTCGAGTGCCATTGATCAATGTGTCCACAATATGATCATTGGATGCATGTTTCATGTAGTCATGGTTGATATTTGTTCATCTCAACTACTCTGTTATCTCTGAGGTGTCCAATAATGGTGGGAAATATGGCCGAAGGAGAGCCACGTTGAAGATGGGATGCAGACCAAGGAAGGGGGAAATGTTGAGCTCAAAAGCATTGTCACCCACATAATTGGTGATGGTGTACGACCCATAACAGAGTGGGAGAAGATTTTTATGGGGCTCTGTAAGGTGTTCTTTCTACAAATGCAACCAAACTTTTTCGCCCACCTGAAACTTATGTGGCACTCGATGTTGATCATGGAGTTGCTTGTACTTGGCATTAAACTTCTGTAGAATATCCTGAACCTGTTGGTGGATGTGTTAGATCCTCTCAATGAACCGGGTGGATTTTTCAGCTTATGGTGGAGCAAGGGATGAGTTGGCCAAGGTGGTCGCTAGGGGTAGTGCAACATCCATGGGGCCCAATGGTTGGAATCCTAACCCCACCTGAAAGGGGTTGTGGCCAGTTGAGATATGTAGGGATCGATTGTAGCTATGTTGGACATAGGGAATATTCGCATCCCATGTGTGGGGTGTTTTGAATTGAACATGTGTAGGATATGTGCGACCATTCGATTGATGACCTTAGTTTGGAAATCTATCTAGGGGTGGAAGGAAATGGATTTGGTGATCTTGGTATCCAACAGTGACCAGAGGCTCGAAAAGAATGATCTAAGGAACCAACTATCATGTTCTGAGATAATGGTGTGTGGGATCCCAAAATGTACCTATAATCGTTCAAAGAAGAACTTGGAAGTGGATTATGTTGTGATGTTCTTCTTGCAGGTGGCTAGAATCGTCATCTTGGAAAAGCAATCAACAACCACAAAAACATAGTCATTTCCTCTCTTACATGGATTCCATTGAGATGTAGTCCATTGAGATGGATTCCCACTGCCTGTTAGGAGTAGGAAGAGGGGTGTACAAGCCCCGTTTCTTAGTGTTCAGTTTGGCAATAGCAGGGGCGGTGTAGGACCTGATATACTTGTTGACATCCTATCGAAGTTTCAACCAGTAGAAATTTTTTTTCAGCACTGCCACTATCTTTTTGATGCCAAAGTGTCTTGCCACCATACTCTAGTGAGCTTCCCAAATCATCTTCACGTGCTTGCTTGATGGAAAACAGATATGGCCTAGACGACACAACAACCCGTCCTGAAGATGGAAATTAGTGACCACTAAGTTGGCAACCAACATTTGGTAGGTGGTGGATAAGTCAGGGTCTTTCTCGTAGAGGTGGGGCCATCCAAAGGTCTCATGGCTGCAAGAGTCTAACACTGTGGTGAGTTCCACGATTGGAGGTCGGATGAGGTATTCAACAACTCGGTTGGTACTTCTTGTTTTATACTTGATGTTGAGGTGGAACTGATGTAAGTATGTTGACCACTTATGATGGTGGTCATTCTACAATTTTCCTTGGGTTTGCATGAACTGTAGTGGCTTGTAATCA
>ML777549.1:981607-992318 GCA_009831015.1 Picea engelmannii
ATATATGAGTATTCTTCCACGATCTTATCCACTTGCTTATGTTGTGTGGAGAGATCGGTCACGAAGGCCCTAGATGTGGCTACGATATTTCACTCACTTCGAGGGCGAATCATGAAGAAGACAGATTTCTCATTCTGAGAGATGACCTTCTTGCATTGCTTGGCAGAGATCAAGGAAAAAACACTAGGAGGGACTGCCTCAGGTATCCTGTACAATTTCTTGTTCAAAGTAATAATAACACTACGAGGGCTAGAATCATATAAATCATGATGTTTCCATAGATAAGGTTGGCCCAAAAGAACATTACAAAATTTGAGAGGAGAAACATCACACAATACCTCGTCTTTGAAGGGGTTGATGTTATATGACAATCGACACTATTGGCTGACACGGAGATCACTTCCTTGGAGGATCCATCTGTTAGCACTAGAAGTCACCCTCATATTTCATAGAAGGTAATCCCAGTACCCATCAGTTTATACAGTAAATGTAAATGATTTTTAAGAGGCCAAATGGAAAGACTTGATGAAAATAACGTTTTAACTCAGAAATCTGGACTGGTATGTGCAAGAAATTGAGGTCTTGGATCAACTTCAGACAATAAGTTGGAGTACAGCTGAGTAGGAGGAATACTTTGGTGACAAAAGTGTAGAGGTATGTCGTGAACATCAGGCTTTCCAACAACCTAAGGAAGAAAAACTTAAACACAAGATCCTCTTGGATTCAAAATTCAAGGAAACTAAAAGAAACCATAACATCATTATAATCAAACATTCATCATAATACAATCACAACGATCCATGTGAATCAGTCAATCATGAACTCTCTCAGTATCAGAGGTAAATAAGATGGAGTAAGAAAGATGACTTAGATTAATCAAGAAGTCTTAAATCAAGACATAACCAAAGAACTAGTGTTCTTCATCAAAATATTACAATAGCAAGGATCCTAGCTCAACCATTCGACCATAACAAAATATCAAAACTGAGTATATATACTCAGAACTGTTGAAACTACCAGGAGCGTGATTGGACCACTGCATTCAAAGTTTTAAGTCGGTGCTTTCTCTATTAGAATATGCAGGCCTTCTCATGTCAGATGCAAGATCCCTCAGTTATGTGCTTTGCAGGAAAATCTATATAGAAGGAAGCTTCTAATTGACAATCTGCACTCACAACCATTCTCAGCATGCTTTCTATTTATGGAGTGAGAGGAGGTATCAACTACCGCCCCTATTTTCAATAACTACCTTCATCAGGATTAGGATGAGGCCTGACACCCATGAATGTTCCAGGTGGTGCCCACGACTTCTTCGAGTAAAATCTAATGCCTCAAGGCCATGAAAATCTTCTGCTATGACCAATATGGGTGTTGTAGGTGCTAAGATTCTTTGTGGACCCGTGCTTCACTGATATGACCTCTGGCTATGACCAAGCTCTTACCCAAAAGGTGTTTCACGACTTCACGTTTCAGATGCTTCGTTGTGAGCCACTCCTAACTCTCTCGATTTATGAACTCGTGAATTGGAGCCTAGAGAGCGCTAGCTCCCTTCAAAAATTTTGATTCACAAAACTATGAATCCGCTGATCTGACGCCACGTGCCCCTATGAATTGAACTATCCAGATCTATTTCAGGCTTCAGCCATCGAGGATTTAGTGCCTTCCTCACTTCAAAATTTCTGAAATGGCTTTGTCTGTAGTTTGGATCTGGTGCCACACATCCCTCTGGATCGGATGGCTTATGTTAATTTTGATTTTTGAAACTTCAAACCTTTGATGATTAACTTTAACATTATTTGGAAATCTCAATTCCCTCGATAATTTTCCATTGTTGATCTCTCCTAATGAGATCTCCAACCCATATTTAAAATTTGCTCAACCATTGACTTCAGGCCTAGAATGAGTCTCTCTAATTTTTTTACTTTGCGCTCATGGCTACATCCTATGGACCTTGACAACTTTATGTGATAACACCATCCAATGGTGTAGGGTTGTGGGCACGACATTGTTGGTAGGGCCAACTTCTTGACAACCTCTGCTGATATGAGGTTCTTCTAGATACTTCTATCAATGATGAAGTGAAGTGGGGTGCCTTTTACCCACATCTATGAATGGAAGAGGTGCTCTCCTTCTTCTGGCTCGTCTGGTTCACCAGGTTGGAGCTTAGTTGTAGCAACGATGGCACTGGGTTCCGCATCAATGATATTTCTTCCCCTTTCTGGTTTTGACTCAGAGTCAGAACCCGCATCTGATTCAGAGGATTTCACTTCGGCCACCAACGATGACTTTGAGCGACAGTTAACAGTGTTATGCCAAGGGCTCTTACAGAAGTTGCACCACTTATCAATATCTTTATTTGTCTTTTCGATGTCCTTCTTTGCTTGCAGCTTGGACTGGTTTTCCTAATATTGTCCATATTTTCTCCATCCTTTTTTCTGTGGGTTGGGGATGCCCTTTCCTGGATTTTGCTATGAGGGGTTCCCACGCCCAAATTTTTGTGTCTTTTGTTTGACCTTCTACTCAATTTTGACAACATATCGGTAGGTCATGCCCAAGGAAAAGATGTCCAAAAATTCCATTTCAGTATGGATGTATATATGCAAAGCACCACAATACTTGAGCATCAGATGTCACTCTGAATATTTGATACCCAACTTGGTGCACAAGGTATGGAAGATATTTGTGAACTTTGGCACTGTTTGATCTCTTTCTTGGCGAAGTGTGGTCAATTTGGTATACAAGTCGTCATAACTTATGACAAGGTAGTATTGTTCCTTAATAGCATCCTTGAAGGATTCCCAGGTGGTCGTGACTGTAAATAATGAGGGTTCCTCTGTTTCCTTTTGCTCACAAAAAGTTTCCCACCAATATTTGACATGGGGAACGACTTTGAGGAGTGCAAAATTAATTTTTTTTCTATTTGAAAAGTTATGGACAGAAAAATACCCTTATAGTAGATTCAACCACTTGTCTACAACATCTGCATTTATCTAACCTTCAAATATAGGAATATCGAAGTTGATTTTTACCTTGAAGAGGGCAGTGCCTGTACTCGAGGAAGATGTGTCACCTGTTAGTAGTCCTCGAAGGATTTGTGAGAAACTATCCATCATCTCATTCCTATGTTGCATGAGGGATTCCTCAAGCAACATTTTGAAAGGATCTCCTATCCCGTCATATTTTCTTTCTCCTACCATGAGAGTTCACTTGGGCATGTGAGAGCTTTTGTCCTCAAGAGAAACAAGCTCGAGATCCAATTCTTTGTACCTTGACCTCGTTGGGGACATGCATTAAGACAACAAGGAGCAGACCACTCTGATACCACTGATCCAAATTTTATGAGCATAACTAAATGAATACAACTTACTAAAATATTCTTAACATAAAATAACAGAGATACAGTAAATTTGGTTTTCTAATCAGTAAGGAAATAAGCTGAAACTGTAAAATGTAGCGGAAAACAAGCTTGTTGGAATGGTGGCAGCTTATCTCTGAGAAGAGATGTGGTGGATGCATTGATTCACCAGAAGATGGTTACAATGAGGCTCTAAAGGCCTTTTAAAATAAGCAGGAATGTCAAAAACCCTAGACATCCAAAAACATAACCATAGGAGATGAATCAAAAAAACTCATGTGGGCCCCGTTTGGATAAGTTAGTACATCAACTTCCCAGGGTCGTAACGTTTGCATACGATCTCTATTTTAGGCACACAATTGCCTGTTAGAAAGGTCTAACCAAGAAGAAAATTTTTCGACTGGACCAAGGTAGTGCCTTGGATAGTCTCCTGGGCCCCAAATCCCCAAAAAACTTTGTTTACGGCCTCAAAACAGCCCCAGAAGTTTGGAACCTAAAAAACTGCCAAAAAATTGCCAAGGTGTAAAACTACTTTTCGAGCCAATGGAATAGGTGGGTGGCCATTGATATCCACCTAGATCAATGTGCCAAGGATTTATGCATCCTTGGATAACAAGAAGGATGAGTTTCAGTCACAGATGATCGAGGAGGAAGGTAATATTAATGACCAACCCATTGCTATTTTAATTGACTCAGGAGCTAGTCATAGTTATCTATATCCTAATATGGTGGAAAGATTCCAATTGTCAAGAAGAAAGCTTGGAAAACCTTGGATGGTGCAGTTAGCTACAGGAGAAAAAAGAAAAATTAATGAGATGGTTAAGGCATGTCCAATGGAGATGAATGGATTGTGCACAAAAGTTGATTTAAATATCATACCTTTGGGTTCATATGAATGCCTCATTGGTATGGATTGGTTGGATGAGCACCATGTTGTCCTAGACTGTTACAATAAGGAATTCACTTGTTTGGATGAGGAAGGAAACTTAAGAATAGTTCAAGGAATTCCAAGAGTTGTAACTATCAGAGAAGTTTCATCCTTGCAATTGAAGAAAAGATAAAGGAAATGATGTCAAGTATTTGCATCACACATGGAAGATGCACCTAAGGATAAAGTTCCAAGTATTGAATACCGCACAGTATTGAAAGAGTTTGAGTATGTCTTGAAAGAGATACTAGGATTTCATTCAAAAAGAGATATTTATTTCTCTATAAATATGATGTTGGGAGTAGTACCCATATCCAAGACTTCTTATAGGATGAGTACACCAGAATTGAAGGAGTTGTAGATGCAAATTGAAGAGATTCTAAAGAAGGGGTATATATGCCCAAGTGTGTTTCCTTAGGGTGCCCCAGTATTGTTAATGAAGAAGAAGGATGGTGCGTTGAGAATGTGTATCGACTTCAAGTAGTTGAAAAAGGTGACAACAAAGAACAAGTATCATTTCCCAAGGATAGATGACCTCTTTGACCATCTATGGGGTGCACATATATTTTCAAAGATTGAACTCATATCTAGATATCATTGAGAGGGAATTAAATAAGAAGACATCAATAATACGTCCTGTAGAATGAGGTATGGTCATTATGAGTTCACAGTGGTGCCATTCAGATTATCAAATGCACCAACTGTCTTCATGTGTTTGATGAATGGATTTTTCAGAAGTTATTTAGATAAATTTGTCATTGTATTTCTGGATGACATACTTATTTACTCAAAGTATGAAGAGGAGCATGAGAATCACTTGAAGATGGTGTTGCAGGTATTGAGGGAGCATCAAATTTATGCAAAGTTGATCAAGTGATCATTTTATCAGTGACAGATTCATTATTTAGGTCATATTATTTCTAAGGAAGGAATAGCTTTGGATACGAAAAATATAAAATCCATTGAGGAATGGTTGACACCAAGAAATGTCGCAGAGGTAAGGTCCTTTATGGGACTTGCGAGTTATTACAGAAGGTTTATTGAAAGATTATCATAGATTTCACATCCAATTACATATTTTCAAAAGAAAAGTACATGATTTGAATGGAATCTGGATTGTGCAAGGATTTTTCATCACTTGAAGAGTTTGTTGACAAGTGTGCCAATTTTGACAATTGTTGATCCTAATGTAGAATTTCTTGTGTGCATGGATGCATGCAAGGAAAGGATCAGTGGATTCTTGATTCATAATGGTCATGTGGTATGCTATGAATCAATAAAGTTAAAAGAGAAGGAAAGGCTATATGCTACTCGTGACTTAGAATTGGCAGTCATAGTGCATGCCTTGAAGATGTGGCAACATTATCTTATGGATAAAGGATTTGAGATGAGGACATAACATAGTGGTCTGAAGTATCTTTTTGGATAGCCAAGTATAAATACCAGAAAAAGCAGGTGGTTATAATTCCTCAGTGAGTATGACTTTGACATAAATAATATTAGAGGGAAAGAGAAAAAGGTGGTTGATGCACTCAACAAGAGGGTGCATGAGATGCATTCTATAGCCATTAACATGTACAAATCCAATTTGTGAAACACAATTTTATAATTTTCCAAATCATATCACCGCTATGTGGACATAAATGCGACTTTACAACAAGGTATGTTCGCAACATAATTTGGAAGTTTATGAACTAAGAGAGGATGGGATCCTCATGTATAGGTGCAAAGTCTATGTTCCAAATGATCAAGAGTTGAAAAGTATGTTATTTTCAAATATGCATAAGGTTCTGTATGTTGGATATCCAGGTTACCAGAAGACAATTTTCACAGTAAAAAGGAAATACTATTGGCCAGGTATGAAAAAGGAAGTTGTTGATTTTATTGCTAGATGTCTTGAATGTCAAAAGCTCAAGGCTAAGCACAAACATCCAACTAGTTTTCTACGACATTTTCCCATTCCTGAGTGGAAGTGGGAAGCTGTAAACATGGATTTTATAGCTAAGATTCCTAGGACTACTAAGAAACATGATTCTATTATGGTGGTGGTAGACATTCTTACTAAAGTTTCACATTTTATTCGAGTGAAGTTAGTGCACAAGGAAGCTGAAATTGTTGGGATATGCATGCGATAAATTTCGAAGTTGAATGGTGTACCTAAGACAATTGTGTCTGATAGAGATTCCAAGTTCACCTCAAACTTTTGGAAAGGGATATTCAAAGGATTTGGGACAAATATGAACCTTAGCACAACATATCACCTTGAATCATATGGGCAAACAAAGAGGGTAAATCGAGTGATTGAAGATATGCTCAGGATGTGTGTGATGGATAATCCATCAAAATGGGAATACTACCTTCATTTGATAGAGTTTTATTACAAAAATGGGTACCAATCATATTTAAATATGATCCCATTTGAAACACTTTATGGTAGAAAGTGCAACATGCCAATGAGTTGGGACAATCCAACAGACCGCACAATAGTTGGGCAAAATCTACTTCGGGAAATGGAGGAGAAGATGGTAAATATAAGGTATAATTTAAAGGTTGTCCAAGACAGGTAGAAAAGTTGCACAGATAAAGGTAGAACCCACAGAGATTTTAAAGTGGGAGATCATGTGTTTTTGAAAGTGAAATCCAGGCGCAGCTCCCTGAAGTTGGGAAAGTGTTCTAAGTTAGCAAAACTCTATTGTAGTCCATTTGAAATCCTAGAGAGTATTGGTCATTTCATATATATGCTTGCATTTATTGTATCCTTGTGTATTCATTATTTTTTCCATGTGTCGTCACTTAAAAAGGAAGTACCCGATGCTAATCATATTATTGACTGTAATGTAATTTAGGTGGAGCCAGAAGAAGATTTTCATGTGAGACTGTCTTGCATATTGGATCAGAAAATAAAACAGCTATGGAATTGAATCATGGAGTTGGTAAAGGTCCAAAGGAACTGGTATGGTCTTGAGGATGCAATTTGGGAGCATGAGAATGCTATGCAGGTAGAGTATTTGCATCTTTCTGATTTTTTTTTAAATTTTGCATGTACATGTGTATATGATGCACTGAGGAAAATGCATAAATAAGGGGGAGGGAAATGTAATGTCGCTAATCCAAAACCCTTTGTAATTATACATATAGTATCGTGATTCATAGGCACTAAGTTTTGGTGTTGTGTGCATTGGAGTAGTGCATGAAAAATTGTTATCAAGGAAAGGGTGTGCACATTCATAATGTTGTGTGCACCTGGGTAAGTGTGTATGGTTTCACATTAAAGAATGGTGCATACATTTCATATTGTTGCATACACTTGGGTAAGTGGATGGGAATGATTTGGGAGTGTGCACGAAACCAAGTTATATATATGGTTGTATATGTATTGAGGCCAGAGAGCCTCTTCGATTAGGAGGATGGTGAGTCAGGATGAAAATAGGTTAGTGCTCCTATCCATGTAAATGTAATCAATATTATCAATATAATATTACATTTTTGCACATAGAAAGACTCAAATGAAAAGAGATGGGGGGATAAATCCACCAAAAAAGGGAAAAGGGAGGTGAGACTTAAGTCTTAGGGAATATTTTATGATATTTCTGAAAAAAGTGTAAGTTATTGATAATTATTTTATCCTAAGTTCACAGGGTTTGGAAGGAGTCACCAAGTGGATTAAGCTACTTCTAAATGTGACAAGTGTCGATTTGAAGGCATGCAACATATATTATTGGCCTTAGTGTATTTTGGTGGATTCGGGGGATTTATTCATTATTCACTCTCATGCATAAAGGGGTCAATCCAAGAGAGGACGATTATTACCTTATATGCATAGAGAAGCTTGTAAGGGGTTTGTGTGTTGTAATCATAGTTTTGTTGTCGAAGAGGTGGGTTGTCAGGACTGGGAGCAGTCTCTTTGGGTGAGAGATTTGTTTTTGAAGAAGTGGGTTTTCAGGCCCATGAGCATACTCTCTGGGTGAGAGTTTCGTTGAGAATTGTTCCCTAGTGTGCTAGGGATTAGTCAGAGGGCTCAAAGAATTCATTTTTGACTTGTTTTTGGTAACCCTAGAAGTGAAGTGGGGCAGCCGAGGGACTGTTGATAAGAGAAGGGGCACACTTCCTTGGGTATGATAGGTGTGTGGGGAGTGAAGGACTATAGACTAGTTGCAGTAGTGGCACCTTGGGCTAAGAAATGATGTTGAGAATTAGACCTTAGCCTATCACTAGGAACCTTTTTTACCTTGGTGGAGTTAAGCCTCAGCTCGAGGGTGACCTGTTGGTGAAATCATATGAGAAACATAGTCTATGGCTAGGAGGAAGTCTAACTTCTGCATGTAGTTGGTGACTTTCATAAAAGATAAGTTTTCTTTATGTGTTTGTCTCATTTATTGTCTACTTATTTATCTATGCTTGACATGGGTTAATTCTTGTATGTTTTCTCATATAAGTAATTGTTTTTATTCTATTTAATGTTGCTTTAACATGTAAGTGTGGTGTTGATAGTCATTATTTTTAGTTTTTTCTGAGTATGATGGTTATTGGTAGTTTTTCCTATTAATTTATCCTTTGATATTGGTCATGAGTCTCCAAGGAAAGGATTGAATGACCGAGTGCACAAGAAAGTGGCTTGTGTGCACAAGATATTGGAAATCATGTGTGTGTATAGGGAAATAGACCTCACATATAAAGAAAATCATAATTGGTGTGTGATGCCAGGATGGTTGCATGCACAATATTGTTCTGTGATCATTATGCTAGTGCACGTAGTTGCTTTTAGTTACTTCCACTGCTTAAAGTTATGTTAAGTGAAGAAATTTAGTGTGGCACATCTCATCTTGATATTGAGCACGTCGATTCAAGTGATACTGCATAGACTAGAGTTTAGTATAGAATCTGTGCAGTGGATTTTTGGAGTAGCATTGTTCAGTAGTAAGTTGGATGATGTTACATTGTGATATCAAAACAATTTGGTAATGGGGATGTTACAGATTGGTTCCAGAGTGACAAAATTTGAGATTGTATGATGTGGCCCAACATGGGAGGCTGGGGACATTACATTCTAGTATCAAAGAAACAAAATTTGAGATTGTGTGACATAGCCCCCAACCTGGGAGACTAGGTATGTTACAATCATAGAGAAACAAAATTTCTCTGAGATGTGGTGTATCACACCAACGTGAATTTTCATTCTATGTATCGCATCAAGAGAATCTTTCATGCAATGCGATGAAGGAATATTTCACAAATTTTCGAGGATAGAATGAGGAAAAAATTGCTCAAAATGGTTAGAACAAGTGATCAAAAGAAAATTACAAAGCTTGATCAGATCTAATAAGAGTTATAGAGGCTTATTGCATGAAAAATATTCTAATTTATGTGATCAACTCATAAATTAATTGTGAAGGTTCCAAAGTTTGAAAATAAAAGGGGAGGGGCCCCAATCCATTTTTCCTTCTTCAAGTGACAGAGACAAAATTGTTATGGGGGGGTTGTTGCTTGCTCAACAATTGGAGACACATTATACAAAACCATGAATCTAGACAACTAATATTTGAGATAGTCACAAATTATTTGAGATAAAAATTTACCTTTGGTGGAGCATCTTAGCTTCATCTCAATGGGTTACCATTGTACCATACACTTCATATTAGTTGAATGAGCATTCAATCTATCTTGAGCAATTTACTGGTCATATTTGCAAGGCCAAAGAATGTAGTTCTTTCCTAACTTAGTTCTTCCTCAAATACTATTGTAGTTCCACAAGGTTATTATAGACAAGGGATGTTGAAGATTAAGGTTTTTTATCATGTTATTTTGATATTTATCCACTACCAATGACCATCCATAGCCCCAATAGAGTCACCCTAGTATCACAATCCTTGCTTCACTATGCATTGGCCCGATGGAGATACATGCATGTCCCACATGATCTAAAATGGATTTCCCAAGACTTTACCTTTTTATTTTCTTTTGAGAAAGAGGTGGATAGGGTATCTCAATCGTCCTTTATAGGAATGTGGGATGATACCTATTAGTTGAGCACTATTTTAGATATGCCAGTTTTAGTGATAAGCATCTTCCTTGTATGTACCCTATGAACTCTATATACTTCTGATTGAAAGTTCAATCATTATTAAGAGTGTCGATGGAGCCTTGAACATTACTAGTAGTCTTCTCATAATTGGGATTGAATCGCTCATAGACATCCACTATTTAGGAAATGTTCCACCACTACATTGATGGCTTATATACTCAACTATGGTAATGAAAATAGATTGTGAACCAATGTCTTTTCCATTGGGCTCAGAGTGGATTTCCATGGTTATGACTGAATGTTCTCAATAATTCTAAATCATTCAGAGCACTTGCAATGGATAATTAATTAGTTTCTATAAAGTATTGAAAATGAACATTCTTTGAAAATAGTATAACTAAGGAAA
>ML777549.1:996191-1015263 GCA_009831015.1 Picea engelmannii
AAGAGAGAGTTTAACTCTCCATCCTTACCCCTTCCTTCCACCCAAGAATATATGAGAGATAATAAAACTTTACATTAAATCGTCACCATCAACCAATCATCACATAAAACCTGATAATGCTTCCTGAGACTTCTTCAATTTCTGCAATTCTTCAATTCTTGGAGTAATCTGATCCTGTATATAATATTACTCAATGTATTCTCTGAAACTCCTCCAAGTTTCACTCCTTGAATCCTCCCCAAAAATAATTTATAGAAAGAATGGTAGACTTTATTCCATTCTAGTCTATTCAGGAGACCGAACTTGTACAGAATGCCCTGCGCTCAATATTTAACATCCGATTCTAAAACTTGCACACAAGAAACTACAGTCTGTACTCTTTCCAATGAAATTTGTCCCACATCATTAGGACTCTCTATGAATAATTTATGACTATTTTACCCGGAACACCTGTTTATTGACTAGCTTCAGGACTGGTCACAAACCCTATCTTCCACAGAGTGTATCTCCATAATTATAACGAATCAAGAGCTAAAATTTTTACCAAAGGTACCTTGATATGTATTCTCAATACCATCTAAATTGTTCTAGAAAATTTTTTATAGAAAAAATGGTAAGATGACCTGAAAATAACATACCTTAGAACACATCACCAAAAGACTTCATCCTCCCTTGAAATCTGGCCTTCTTTACTTCTTATTTCCTATGAAATTCGAATTGTATAAAAATGAATTTATAATGATGTTTATTTATACCATTTATGTCACTTCATTTTAACATTAGGGCCAACCTGACACTTTCTTATTTTGTAATTCTTTTTTTTAATTATCTTCAGGGCCTACATGTACTTCCTTGTTCAATTCACTTTGTCATCTTAAAAAATTCATTTCTCCTCAACCATGAGGATCCACGTGACGTGCCACATACCACCGGAAACAACATGATCTATACTATCCATTCATGGGTGTTGTATATTCATGTGCATTTTCCTTCATGTCCAAATACCTTTATCAATCTTGCGGTCCAAAACCCATGACTAGGGTTGACATCAATGACAACAACCAATCTTCCAACACGTGTAAGGTATCTAACATAATTATCTCTTTGGATATTGTCCCTTGAAAAAAAGTAAGTCTACTTTCCTTCTAGGTTTTTCATTCTATATGTTCCTAGGCTAAGTTTTTAAACCACTAAGTAAGGACCAAGCCATAATTGTTGGAAATTTAGTGTACTTGTCCTTCTCTTTGTGTGGTTTGTCCCACCTTAAAATAAGGTTTCCCACATAGAAGTAATTTTCTCCCATCGATTTATTTTCAAACAACCTATCAAGCATATATTTATGTACAAAAAAATTGTTGTTTTCCCTCTCTCTTTCTTCTTCAAGTCTGAGTAGAGTATCAACCCTTCTCTGCATGACTAGGCATTTTTTCCCACAAGATTTCTGAGATATTTGGAGAGACAATATAAATATGTTTGGAGGGAGGATGGATTCATTTCCATAGAACAAAAAATAAGGATGTGTTCCTAAAGAGGATGTGGGGGTCACTCTATCCTCCCATAAAGAATTTGGTAAGGAATTGTGCCAATTCCTCTAGTGGTCAACTACAGTTCATTTCAAGATGTGGGCCAAATTTTTGCTAGTTGATTCAACTAAGCCATTACCCTAGGGGTAATATTTATATTAATATCATAAGATAATCTCATTATATAATAAAACTTACTTAAATTTAAGATTAAAAAATAAGTGGCATTATAAAAAAACAAGAGTGTTTTGCATGCTAAACCTGATAATTAGTAGATGCTCTAGGAATTGAATCATGGCCTCTTGATTTACCTTTGTCAAGGGTATAGCCTAAGTCCATCATGTAAAGTAGTTTGTTGTAGTGAGGATGTATTTTGTTTTATGGAGGAAAGTGGATCTATCTCGCCAATGAGACCCCACTATTCAAAAGTCTTTTCAATAGCTATAGGTTGCAAAAGGATTCTTTATTTTTTCCCCCCTACTAGCACATTTTTTGCAAGTTTGGCATTTCCAGAAATATGCGTGGGAATAATTGAAAACCATTAACCAGTAATATCTATCTCTCAAGATATTTTGAGATGTAGTATGACCAAAAAACATTCCTCCAATAGGTCTATGATGTAACTCTATAAGGACATTATCAACATCTTATTCCTCAAGACATTTGAGAAATATGCCATCATAGTTTTTTCTAAAAAAAAAATCATTGATAAGATAGTGTTGAGAGGATCAAAGCCTAAGTGATCTCTTCTACCTATAATTTAATTGAATAGGGGATGTACCATGCTACAAATATCGCTTTAGGTCTTTATACCAATAATATCTTTGAGCATGAACATATAGAATCTCTTACATGTAGAGTGATATTTCATTCTCCCAGCCTTCCTCTAATGAATCAATTAGGTCTAATGTTTCTAATGCCAACCTACATAGACCTTGACCTATAAATATGGTTATATTTTTTAACTCTAAATCATACTCCTAGATGGCTATCATCCAGTTACCTCTTCTCTAACCGAGTTATTTCTCCACAAAAAGTGACCTCACAACTAGTTGGGGTACTATCACCTTTGTGTGGTTTTTTAGAATATAGATTTTGAATTGTTTGACTACTTTATAAATAGTGAAGGCTTGTTTATCAATCATTGGGTAATCTAATTCGTCTCCTTCTAGACTAGTGCTCATTAACTAAGTTGGGAACTCATTCCCTTGTTCATCTTTATATGTGAACATTGTTGCATATGAACTATTATTGTTTGGATATTTAGACACTTAGGAGTTAGTTAAGATATACTTGGTATAATATGTCGTTAGGTAAAAGTGTGTTTCTTAGTGTGTTTCTTTAGTATGAATTAGTATGCATTTGTAGTTAGGAAATACAACGGTCACGATATGTTACCGACATAGAGTGATTCGACGGTTCATACTCTCCTCGATCTTAACGACCATTGATCTGTGGCTTAACACTCGATTGGTCCATGATCTCTATTTAAAGAGCATGGAGGGTCATTTGTCGATGATCGATTGTGAGAAAATCTCTTGTAAAATCTCCCTGTAATCTTTTTCTTTGCATTAATAAACTGCTCCAAGTGGTCGCATTGGCTGGGGCCGTGGATGTTTCCCCGTAGGGGTTTTACCACGTGAAAACATCGATGTATCGATATTTGATCTGGTTATGTGAGTGGTTACTGAAGGTGTTCATCCTCTTTTGGAATACCTTTGTTGTCGAACAATTATGTGTAAACATGTATAGTGAAAAGTCTATACCAAAGGCTAGGCTATGCAACACTAGTGCTACAACTATGATATCCTTAACCTTGTTGAGAGAATAATTTTCAACAGAATTCTATTTGAACTATGAGTCTGTTAAAATCATATGTTGAAAAGGCTTGAAAATTTCAATGAAGTCATCTACAAATATTCCTAAAATTTTTATGTTCCCAAGGAAAGACTACATAGAGTTGTTACTATTGGGCTTGAGAATATGCATTATGTCTTTGGTTCTTTTTGGATCTATATAAATCCCATCATTGGAGATGATGCTCCCAACCAATTTACCTTCTAAAACAACAAATATGTTTTTCTTGGGATTCAAATATATACCATATTTTTTGCATCTTTCAAAAATATACTTCAAATGATGCAGGTGATTTTATCTCTTCCTGGAATATATTGTCACATCATCAGGGTAGACCATGAAATTCTAATTGATCAATCCTTTGAAAACTATATACATGGCATGTTGGAACATTGCACATACATTTATCATTCCAAAAGGAATTATTCGATATGCACATGTTCCCCACTTCATGAAGAAGGCGATTTTTCATTGATCATATTTGGCTACTAAAACTTGATTGTAGCCAGAGAACCCATCTATTAATGAGGATATCTTAGAACGAGAAGTGAGCTACAAATTTGTTCCATTGAAGGAACAAGGTAGTTATCCTTGTCAGAGATTTGATATAGATTTTGCAAGCCCACATATGGTCTGATATCCCTTCACTTCTTCTTCACAGGCATCATATTTTCCACCCATTCTAAATGTTGAACTTTAAATATGATCTTCACATCCAAAATTTTCTTTATCTCCTTTTGTATCAGTGGTTCTGGATGAAATTTACAAAGCTTTTTATAAAAAGGATTTGCATCTTCTTTGACATATTGTATTATTTTCATGACATACATATTCAAATCCTCATATGTCCAAGCAAAGACATATTTGTACTTCATGATCAACTAAATGAAGGTTGGATGAAATTTACAAAGCTTTTTCTAAAAAGGATTTGCATCTTCTTTGACATATTGTATTAGTTTCATGTCATACATATTCAAATCCTCATATGTACGACATATTTGTATTTCATGATCAACTAAATGAAGGCTTGCTTCTCAGCTTCTGAGTAGCATGTTTCCAAATTAATGTATTTGGGATTTTCTTTAGTATCTAGGTTGAGTAATGCATGACTCATGGAAGAATTGTTTGTCTTTGTGTCAACCGTTGATTAAAACCTTGTTTTTTATATCAAATAGTTTTTCTAGAGTTAATACCCCTTTATCTGTTGAGTTACCTTTGAAATTATCCGAACTATATACGAAGTTATATATACTCCTTTCGTGTTCCTCATCATTTATGACAGCATCCTTGAAGGTGCCTTTGAAGGTGAGGAACTCAATGATTTCTTCATCGTCATTGAATACCCTCCAATTGGTGATTCCATCTTGTACTAAGGGCCTAAAAAGTGATTGAATACCCTCCAATTGGTGATTATAAGAAAATAAAATAAATTATTAATGTGTTACTCAACTAACTTCTTATAAAAACATGAAATGAATGGCCCACACATTTAAATGAATGATGATTCATTTGGAAATGCCATGCACCCAATACCCACCTCTCTTTTTATATGAAATCTTCGTTGACCGACTACAATTTGAAATCATATACCGATTTCAAAGAATATTTTATACTCAAAGGTAGATAAATATTCTAATGTATATGATACTCGAATAAAATGTAATATTTATAATTTCTTCATTATTATGTGTATCTAATATTTTTATGTAATTTTTATAAATTTTTAATTCTTATGTATATTTTTATTTTATTTTATATTGTGTTATAAAGTATTTTGCTAATTTTGATGTAACAATTTCTCAATCATATATTTTAAATTAATAATTTTAATAATTTTCTCAATTTTTCAATGAATACGTTTTTAAACTTTCACACAATTTATTTTTATAAATGTAAATTTACAACATATTTTAAATTAACAATTTTAAGAATATTATGAAAAAATCTCCTTATTAAAAATCCATATATATAACAACATCATCACATTACTATACCACTCGTGATCTATGCCACATAAATTATATTGTTTTATTTACGAGTTCATAGTTATTTTAGAAAATGGTCGATTAAGGTATTGTTTTATTTACGAGTTCATAGTTATTTTAGAAAATGGTCGATTAAGGATGACAGAGCAATTTCAAGATCTTCCAAAACTTCACATTGCCACATTACCCATGACTTATGCCACGTTGTGTGATACATAAATTATATTTTAGGATTTATGCCTCTTCTTATGATACTTAAATAAATAATATTCCTTGATTTATTAGACTATAGTTTTGTATGATTTATGTCACTTCTTATGATACCTAAATAATATTGCATGATTTGTTAGATTATAGTTATTTTATTTTAGAAGGGGTTAATTAATTTGCTCTTTTCTTTTATTGAAAAACATGATTGATAAATTTGGTGACATACTGTTGATGTTTTGGTACTTGTGGGAGGAATTAACCTCCAAGTGTAACTTTTGACTTAGAATAGAATATTCTGGAAGCAAGAGAACCGTTAAACAGATGTCAGAAAACCCTAGGAGAGAAGTTAGCACCAGTCAACTGGACAAGATAGTATAGGCAAAAACCTAGCTCAGTTGGATACACTCACTCAACAAGTGCACAAGTCTAAGGAGGAGTTGCAGTGGTAGCTTGGGCGCAAGTTTGGAGAGCAACAGTTGCAACTGGAGATGACACAAGTCTGGAGGAATAGTGCAACAACCTTTTTGGTATCTCTCTTGTGCTTCTCTTTGTATAAGCTACGATATCCTTGTATGGTTATTGCGTTCATGTTGTAGTAGTATTGTGACTAGAGTTTATCTATTGGTTCTAGATTAGGCTTGCCATAATTATTCTAATTAAAGGATAAAGTGTTCGGGGGTGGAATTTGTGCCTATGGTTGGGTGACAATAGTGTGATATTTTCTATGGTTAAATGATCACACCAAAATTTTAACATGGTATCAGAGTTCGTTTCCTTCATAACAATCTAACTGCTAGAAGGAAGATCCTCATTTTCCCCCATTGTTAAGCTTGTTGAACACTTATTGAACCCTTCAAGAAGGTTTCCTAAGTAGGGTGCACCTTTTCCCCGAATTAGATCTCCAAAATTCTAAAATTAAAATTAGGTTTTTCTCATAAAACCCTAGGTCTGTAGTTCCAGTTGCACTTGCAGTAACAGTTGCAGTTGTGTCGAGACCATTTCCCTCTTCCGAGTTTCCCTCCCCTTTCTATTTTCCCAACTTCTTTTTTCCATTTCTTTTCCCTCTTCTATACTTACCTGAATTCCCCTTTCCTTTTCTCCCTTCTATTCTCCCTTTCTAGTTACTATACTTAGTCGTTTTTATATTTAGAATGGAGGGTTTGCGGGTTATCAAACTCGCGGGTTCTCATTAATATCCATACTCTCATATCATGAGTCCATCCGACCGCCATATTATTCTATACTTAATTGTTTCTGCAGACGCAGGTTCACGGGTTCAACCTTTCATATTCCAAGTTCCGTGACATCCATTTTGCACCCATAGATCTACGATCTACATTATGACCATCAGACTCACCGAGCTCCTAAGTATATCATATCTCCTATATTGAGTCCAACTGACCGCATTACAACACTTATCCTATTTTCTACCTTTCATAATAGTGGGTTTACGGGTTCACAAAAATTCCCAAATCCTAATTTCTCTCGTCCGTCCCTGCCATCTTCGTGATTTTCCTAATACGCATTTAAGAATGGTTTAATGCTACTAAATCATCATGAAGGCTCCATAAATATCATTATTAATAAACGAAGGGATCGAGGATATTTTTCATTAAACCGCATTAAAGCATGATTTGACGAAGATTATATTAGTGTTATCTCTCTCAAGCGCCCATTGCAAATATTAGCTATATTAAAAGAACATTCTTGTCAACTTATGTCGCAACAACTCGACAACAGTTCTGCAGTGATACTTTGAATATTTTTGGGTGCGAGGACTAGAAATTCCAGTGGTCTAGAGTGTATTCTTACTATTCATCCCCTTCTTCTAAGAAGGAAGAGATCTGGAAGTCCGGACTTGCTCATGCAGGGTGTGTTCCTGAGGTTTTTGACTGCAAGGAACTGGTTGCATGGTGCATTGAGAAATATATACCAAGTCAGTGGATTATTCAACTTCAATACCATTCTCCTATCTCTCTTTCACCTCAAGCGTTATGTAAGATGTTGAAACTCCTTGAACCAACACTTACTTTCAAAGGAGAGGATTGCAGGGATTTCCTGAAAAAGCATGACAATGACCTGGACCTCTTTCCTGAGTTCTTGGATAATCCAGTGACCATCCCTGAAGATATTACCAGGTTGTAGGTCAACTTGTTCAAAAAAAACTTTCGGGAAGTTGCTTGGTTATTCACCAGGGTGATAGGCCAAGAAATTATTGCCATCATTTCTCGTATGATTCTGTATATCTTATATTTTACTCTCAAAGAGAAAGTCATTTTCAATTGTGGAAAACTGATTTCCATTGAAATATCTTCCCAATTGTCATAGTACAAAAGGGATAAGAAATTCTATATGGCTTCTTATTTGGTGTTTGAGATAGCATATTGTTGTCAATTTCCTAAATTGTCTATCTGTAAGAGGGTGAACTGTGAATTTGTCCCAGTTACCTTATGGTACCAAGCATTATGGAGACACAAAGATTATTTGCATTTCTATGAAGTTTTCAATTATTTTGTCTTGGTTTTTAAAGGATTTTTGTTTAGAAAAGATACCCCCAGAATATCCGACCAGACAAGTAAATTCCTGGATTAAAAGGGGACGCTAGAGAAAATGGAAAATTACAATGTTACCAGGATTTTCGGTTCTAAGGAAAATATCTCCTTTCTTCCATACCATATATCTAATAGAATGTTTATTACAAAAGTCACAAGGAAATATAATTTTTGGCTTCACTTTTTTCATGAGAAATGAAAAAAGAAATTCATACCCTTGCGTTGGAAAATTGGGGACTTTATATTAAAAAATATAAACAAAATAGATGAATTTGCAAACCACTTCCACAATCTGAATCTCAAATATGATGAAAAGATAAAAGGGTTTGACCCTAATAGAATTTTTGTGGAACATCTTCTAGTATTGGGATTCATCAATTCATTTATCCATATTGTTCTAAGTGAAGAAGAAGATAATAATTTAGGCACTCCTACTTACAATGTTGGTAACATGGAAACGGTATTCAGTACCAATGAATTTTACAAGAAGAAAGGAAAGGGTCCCAGTGAGAAGAGTGCCCAGTCCCCAACTATTACTCCTATGACTACAACATCTCGGAGCAATGCTCCAGTGGCCCACCCATCTAGAAAAGTGACCAATAGTAGTTCATGCGGTGGAGGAGAAAAGAATCCCCCTCCGAGAAATATTGAGAGATTGCACAAGCTTCCTCTAAGAAAAAAGAGGAAAAACATCATGCAAGAGGAAGAATATCAATTCATAGAGAGTGAAATCAATATCTTCTCCTTGAAGACATGGAGCTCGAGGATGACATCGAGATAATGTTTCCCCCACTAGATCATTGAGGAATCACGGTCCAACAGAATCAATCATTAGAAATCATTGAGAATGAGACCTTCAACGAACAAGAGTCATTTTCTTTTCATAGCGTTGTCTTTGACATGGAATCCAAGAAATTAATTATTGAGAAAAGTGATGTGAAGAATAAGAAAGGAAAATATCATTCAGAGGTTGACCTAAGAGATATGCGGCCTTCCCGGATTTATATAATTCATAGAGCAATCGACGACGCACTGGATGACTCCATTGGTGGTCTTGAAGCAGAAAACACAAGGTTAAAAGAAAGGATGAAGGAACTAGAAGACACCTTAATGCCTCTTCCACTTCTTTCCAGTCCTTTGGAAATAGTTGGACCCACGACGCCCACTGATAAATTAAAAGGATCATCGATCTTACTTACATTATCCATGAGATATGTGGAGAGAAATATCAAGAAAAGAATGGCATTGATCACAGAGGCTCGAGAACTTTTGAAAAACATAGTTTCTTTTGGCTCAAGGGTGCACGCCTTCCATGATTTTTTGCAGGCTAACCTAAAGAATGAAGAAGGTTTTTACCTTGATGCTATGGTACCCTTTGGTATTAAAGTTTCCAACATGAAAAAATTAAGGAGAAGAGAGGAGGATCTTCCCTCTCCAAGTCGGATCAAACAGTTGAACGCGTGATGGAAAGAAAAGATAAAAAACTTGAATAACATTTTTCAAACATGCAACCAAGCTATATCAAGGAGGGAAGAACTATTCAAAAGGCTCATAGAGGTGGACCTATCTAGAAGCACTAATGAATTCCAATATCCCAAATTGATCCTCAACTCGTTGTTCCTAACAAAGAAATAGTTTGAAGAGAAAGTTGAGATCTTTAAAGGGTTGTCAGTTGAAAGGTTTTATGGTATACTTGAATATGATCAGGACTACTCTATGAAAAATTAGGACATTGAAGAAGAATTACATGAAATTTCCCTTGATCTAAGAGACTTGGAGGGTGAGTTGTTCAACATCAAAATACAACATGCAATAAATGTGGCACCAATGAAAATTTATATTGAAGAATGGTTTAAGAAATCTATTGAAAAATTGAACACTGAGGGGAAAGAAACAATTGAGATGGTTCCTTTAACCATTAATGAAGATAATAAAAGGACACCAACAAGAAAGTGAATATACAAGAGACCTTCATAGTAAGTTTATGTTGATCAAATCCTTATTTTCTTTAGAAAGGTTTAATTGAAGACTGATAACTCCTCTTTTCTTCTTACTAAGTCTTGTTGTTCTTTTACCTCCCACCAACTTCCTTATACAAGATTAATTCTCATGTATACTATCTTTATGGCCCGCGGGAGCCCCAATCTGAGTCTTTAAGACAAACACATTTTAAATTTCAAAGCATATGTAAGAAACTATATATATTTTTAGAAATTTCAAGAGAGCTATTTTGGGAACAATCTCGACTGTACTTTGTAACCCAGAGTTTTGAATACAAAGTATTTGAGGTTGATCTATCATTATATTTATTTGAGTTTCCCATGTTCACTCTGTTAAAGTTATCTTATGCATGCAAACCATCTTCTTTTTATTTTTATGTGATAAAAAATACTTAGTCAAACTATAATGGATGTGAGGAAATTTTTCTTATTTTCTTTGAATGTATGAATGTTCTCAGTTCGTGTTCCTTTCTTAGGAACTTTCTTTTAAAAGAAAAGAAAACATTTTCCTTTTATTTTCTTGCAATATTTATATTTCTTTGAATTACTACGACGTACTTCTATCACGTCCCACATTCTAAATATCTAGAATTCCCAAGAAAATCTAAAGAGGAGTACCATCTCTATAAAAATCTAGGGGGATTTACATCCTCATGAGGTTGTCATTTAGGTCATAACAAATTCAAGTGTCAACAATTTTGGTGACCATATTAGGGAACTGGACTGAAATTTGGAACCTGGTCTAGCATTTTTGAAAAATATATGACTTTGCCCCAGGCTGATCAGGCCTGCTTAAAAATTGGATTGAACAATCAATGAATCATCTTACATCAGTTATACAATTTGGTAATAACAATAGCCGAGACCCGAGAAGAGTTATAAAGGTCCTGGAAAATATTATTCCAAGAAGAAGAAAGAGAAATCCTCTGGAGACAGAGGAGAGATGAGTGCTAAGACCAAAGAAACCAACAACTAGCTAGAGCAGCACAAGAACAAGGTAGGGATTTAAGATGGACGAATACAAGGGACCCATTAACAGAAGTAAAATCAAGTAACTCTTTATTATTAGAAGTGAAAATATTATTCCTGGAATCTCTCCAGATATGGAAGAAAGAAATGAACAGCCCCAAGACGAGAATCATGAGGAGAGAGAAGGAGGTGGAAGAGATATTGCAAGAAATCAAGAAAAATTAAGGTTTGAAAATATATGAAGGATAAGGGATTTTCCTTTGATTATTTTAGGTGAGCAACATGATCTACCTATTCTCCCTAAGGGCACCCTAAATGAATTTTCTGGAGACGGAGCAATCAATGAAAATAGGCACCTACACTTATTTCTTGATGTTTGCAATTTTCATTGTGTTGAGTATGACGATGTCATGGTAAGGTTGTTTTTGTAAACCTTATTAGGAAGAGCGTATGAATGGTATACAACATTACCTAGAAGATCAATTCACTCATTTAATGACCTCGAATCCATGTTCCTAACTATGTTCTCCCCTCCAATTTCTTATCATACCCTTCTCACTGATTTCACCCAGATTGGTTTGAGGAAGAATGAAAGGATACAATATTTTAATCTCAAGTTCACTAAAACCTTGAGTAAGATTCTAGAAGATAAAAGACTAAATGACCTAGTCATTCTTGTTTTTTATAAGAATGCAATGCCCCCTAATGTGAAATATGCTATTAGAACATCCCAAATGGATACCTTGCAGGAGGCAATGACTAAAGCCACTACGATGGAAGAAATTATAATTGAAACGGGTGTTGACCCCAACATAATACTGGGAAAAGTACAAAGGCAGTTGGGAGTATTAACTATTGATAATCAAGGATCTTATAGTTCAAGAAATAATGAGTAATTCAAGCCACGATCGGCTCAAAACCAAACAGTGGGAGGAGGAGTTTTCAAGGGAACCATAACTGATGTAAAGGTTGACCCTGTGGCAGCACAAGAAACTAAGAAAAGAATTGAAATTGCACAAATGAATAGAACTATCAAGAAAATGCAGAACAAGATAACCAGGCTAAGAAGGGGAGATAATTATGTGGCAAATCCAAGAATTTTAGTCCCAGAGAAAAGAAGGAACCCTCCCCAAGAAAATAGAGTTCAGTTTGAAAACAAGGATAATCCGCAAAGACCAATGGTTCCCATGCAACCTACTCCCAATGTAGTTGTTCTGGATGATGTGTATGATGAGAAAATAATTAAACGAGAGAATAATTACTCACCTAATGAAAGTTTGGAAACTGTTCATATGGATGGATGTGAGATGTCCATGTATATATTTGAAGAAGGCAACAATGACCCTAACTCACAAGAAAATTTCTCCTAGACGAGGATTTGTAAATAGATCCAAGAATAAGAATGTATCTGAAAAAGAAAACCACAAAGATAAAGAAAAAACAAATGAGAAAAGAGAAAATGAGAAAGTGATGGATAGCGTTGGAAGTAAAAGGAAACACCTAAAGTCAAACTCCAGTCAGATGACATATAATTCCGTAGAGGAATTAAGTAAAATAAGGATAAATCTGCCCTTTACAGAAGTGGTGACTATTCCCCAACAAAGAGAAAACATTTTGAAATTGTTGGATGATCCATCTGAAAAAGAACAAGTTGTTTTCCCAGTTCAAAATAAAGCCAGAGCCAGTCAACTTCCAAGCTAAGAGGTAAATTCCTCCCTTTTACATATCAATTGAAAATCATGATGTTTCACTATATAAGTTTTTAGTTGACACTGGAGCAATGAATAATATCATTCCACTAGTGGTCATGGAGGAATTGGGAATGAGTTGCACCAAGTATTACGAAACTAGTGAAAGTATATATGCAATTGATTATAGAAAAGTGCCATCTTATGGAGAAATCAAGGAATTTTATGCTTGGATCATGACAACCCCCCATATCATTACAATTTTCAATATTATTGTGTTATAACTTCCTCAAACATCCTTCGTTGTGTTGGGAAGAGATTGGACATCCATGATCAAAGGATATAATGAATGATGGAAGTTGTATGATGCTTCCAGGAAAAGAAGGAGCAATGATTAAAGTGCCCCGTGAACCCAGAAAACCCTTCTCTTTCAAGAATAAGGACAATGAATTAATGGAATATTATATAGATGTCGGGATTGGAAACTATGTTATCCTAGACATGGAACATAATGAAATCCTAGAGTAATCTCAAGACAGGGAGAATACAGAATGTATGTTCGAAGGATATTGGAGGATGTCATTCGATGGAGCTTGTTCAAACTCCAAGAGCAGAGTTGGAATTGTTCTTATAAGTCCAAATAAGGTTGTGCATCCACATGCTATTAGAATGGAATTTTCATGTACTAATAATGAGGCAGAATATGAAGCCTTGATGCAAGGGATGATCCTTGCACAAGAAATGAAAATATAACATCTAATTGTGACCAACGACTCTGCGTTGGTGATTAATTAGGTCACCCAGAGGTATAAAATCAAGAAGGAAATCTCAAGTTATATTTCAAAATAGTTAACGAATTGATGGAATCTTTCAGTTCCTTCAACATTTCTTTCATTCCAAGGGATAAGAATCATAAGGAAGATTCGTTGTCCTTGGTGGCATCATTTTCAAATCCAGACGATATCCAAAGAAAAACGTCTTTTCAAGTAGAAAGAGCATTATGACCTTCTGTGCCTGATAACATTGAATATTTGCAAGTGTTTGAGAATGATGAACATCTTGAATTTTTTTTGTTGAATGATGATGATGATGAATACAATCAGACATCTGGTGTCCCTAAATATTGTATACAAGCTGAGTATCTTTTCACGAAATATGATCATGCTAAGAATCTCCTTGAGGAAGTTTCAACTCGAAAAGTACAAGAGACAAGAAAAATCAATATTGGAACTGACATCTCCCCAAGATATGTCAACTTGAGATTTGATTGCACCACTAAGGAAGTTGATCAATATGTTGCATTATTTAAAGAATACATCAATGTGTTTGGTTGGACCTATGATGATTTGAAAGCTTATGATAAAATGACATTCCAACACATCATTCCTTTGAGCGAAGAAGCAAAAAAATGTAAAGAAAAAAATAAGGATGATGAATCCCAAAATGAAACCTATGGTAAAGATCGAATTGGAGAAATTAAAGAAGGTCGGAATAATTTATCCCATTAGGCATTTTGACTAGATTTCAAATCCTGTAATTGTAAGAAAAAAGACTGGGGAAATCCGGATGTGTGTTGATTTCAGAGACCCTAACAAAGAAAGCATAAATGATAACTTTCCTTTACCTAGTATGGAGTTTCTCCTCCAACAACTCACTGGATCAGCCTGCATGTCCATCTTGGATGGTTTTTATAGATATAACCAATTCTTGGTGGCCGAGGAAGATAGGAAAAATAAAAAAATTCATAACACCTTGGGAAACATATGCATATGCTAGAATGCCCTTTGGTTTGAATAATGTTGGAGCCACATTACATAGATCCATGGATCATGTATTTAGTGGGTTGATAGGAAACTTTATGGAAGAATATCAAGATGACTTGATAGTGCATTCAAAAACAAGGGGTGATCATATCCATCATTTGAGAATTTTTTTTGAAAGATGTAATCATATGATGTCTCTCTAAATCCAAAGAAATGTTTATTCGTTGTAACTCAAGGAAAGTTATTGGGTCATATTGTGTGAAAGGAAGGGATTAATATAGATCCATAAAGAGTTAAAGCAATAAATGAACTCAAGCCCCCAACATCCAATAAAGGAGTTCAATCATTTTTCAACAAGATCTATTTTGTGCGAAGGTTTGTTATTGACTATGCAAGTATTGTGAAGCCAATCAATTTGTTGCTAAAAAGGGAAAAGAGGGTTGAATGGAAAACATATACTCATTAAGATTTCAATAATATCAAAGGAGTAATCACCATGGCTCTAGTCCTCATTAATCCATATTTTCAAATGGATTACATCATCTATTCATTCGCTACAGAAAAAATTGTTGCATATATTCTTACTCAGAAGAATACCAAAGGTGAAGAACTCCCAATCAGTTTTATGAGAAAAACCCTACATGACTATGAATTGAGGTACTCAAAACTGGAAAAGAAATCCTTGGATCTTGTGAAATACGTGGTCCACTTTCAGACATACATATTGAACTCCCATGTTATTTCTTATGTTCCATCATCACCAGTGAATATGCTTTTGAATAAACAATTGAGAGAAGGAAAATGGGCTAATTGGATGACAAAGATACAAGAATATGATATTGAAGCTAAACCTTTAAAGGATGTCAAAGGACAAGGTTTATGCAAGCTCATCATGAATAGTGATTCTGTGGATGGAATGATTTCAATTTTAGTAGTAGAACCATTTCTTGATTTAGAATGGTATGGAGACATTGTATTCTACTTGAGGTCTGGGCAATTTCCTGTCACCATGAACCCTAAGGAGCGAAGAAAATTGAAGATGAAGGAAAATCAATATGTGTTGATTGTTGATATACTTTTTAGGAGGAATTATGATGGTATACTACTGAGATGCGTTGATGAAAACCAAGACCAAGAACTAATGAGAGAATTCCACGAAGGACTATGTGGTGGCTACTTTTCACCTACTACAATCGGCCATAAGATAATAAAATTTGGATTCTATTAGCCATCAATTTTCAGAGACTCATATGCCATAATAAGGAAGTGTGTATCATGCCAACAATTTTCAGGAAAAATGAAAAGATCTTCGATGCCTTTACATCCCATAATTGTAGAACAACCATTCTCCCAATGGGGACTTGTTGTTGTCAGGCCAATTAATTTGAATTCAAGCAAGGGACATATGTACATCCTCACCGCTACAGATTATTTCACAAAATGACCATAAGCATTGGCGTTAAATAAAGTTGATTCTGAAGAGTTAATTAAGTTCCGCAAAGATAATATTCTATCAAGATTTGGTGTCCCAGATAAATTTATCACTAATAATGGTTCGATTTTCATTGGGTCGAAGTTTAGAAAGTTTTGTGGAGAATATGGAATTATCATGGGTCAATTGTTGAATTATTATCCAAAAGGAAATGGTCTTGCAGAATCCAAAAATAAAACACTTGTTCAAATACTAAATAAAACTATTGACAAGAACCAAAGGAATTGGCATTTGAAGATAACTTATGCATTGTGGGAAAGCATAATGACTCCAAAGGACAACACTGGGATGTCCCCATATACATTGGTTTATGGGAAAGAATATAAAATGTCAATTAGCCTCGAACTCAATGCCTTGAATTTCCTGGTTAATACAAAAGATACAGAAGACAACTCACCTATCCAAAGGAGGGTCAACCAGTTGTTGAAGTTGGAGGAATAATGAAGCAAATCCCTGAATCGAACTTTTTAGAGACAAAAAAGTATCAAAATATATTTTGATCAAAGTGCAATTGTAAAGAAATTTCAGAAGGGAGAACTAGTGTTACTTTGGAACAAGGCCAATGAGAAACCGTCGATGCATACAAAGTTCAAGGTGCTCTGGATTGGACCATACATTGTTGAAAATATCCTGGGTTTTAATTCCTATATGCTCTAAGACATGAAGGGGAAAAAATTAATGCTACCTATCAAAGGGAAACATTTGAAAGGTTTCTTCACTTAAGACTTTCTCATTTTCATTGTACATAATTTTATTTTTCAATTTGTATATTATTACTTTTAATCCATATCCCAATGGACGGAAGAGGTTGGTCATAAAGATTTTAGATGCTTGACCACCCGCAGGGGGTTATCATCCCACAGTTGGAGCCAATTTTTGAGACCATTTCCCACTTTCGATTTTCCCTGCCCTTTCTATTTTCCCAAATTATTTTTTCCATTTATTTTGCATCTTCCATAGTTGCCTAAATTCCCCTTTCCTTTTCTCCCTTCTATTCTCCCTTTCTAGTTACTATACTTAGTCATTTTTATTTTTAGAATGGTGGGTTCATGGGTTGGAAGACTCGTGGGTTGGTGGACTCGCAAATTGGCAAACTCGTGGGTTATCATTTTTATCCATACTTCCATATCATGAGTCCGACTGACCGCTATATTATTCTATACTTAACCGTTTCTACAGTCACGGGTTCAACCTTTCATACTCCAAGTTCCACAACATCCATTTTTCACCCATAGACATACGATCTACATTATGACTATCAGACTCACCGAGATCCTAAGTATATCATCTCTACTATATTGAGTCTGATCGACCGCATTACAACACTTATCCTATTTTCTACCTTTCACAACAGCGGTTTTGTGGGTTCCCGGGTTTGCAGGTTCACACAAATTCCCAAATCCTAATTTCTCTCGTTCGTCCCCACCATGCTCGTGATTTTCCTGATACGCATTTAAGAATGGTTTAATGCTACCAAATTTATCATGTAGGTTTTGTAAATATCATCATTAATAAATGAAGGGATCAAGGATATTTTTTCATTAAACCACATTAAAGCATGATTTGATGAATATTATATTAGTGTTATCTCTCTCAAGCACCCATTGCAAATATTAGTTGGATTAAAGGAACACTCTCGTAAACTTATGCTGCAACAACTCAACAATATTTCCACGGTGATACTTTGAATATTTTTGGGTGCGAGGACTAGAACTTTCAGTGTTCTAGAGCATATTCTTAATATTCATCCCCTTATGCTCAGAAGGAAGTGATCTGGAAGTCCATACTTGCTTGTGCAGGGTGTGCCCTTGAGGTTTTTGGCTACAATGATTTAGTTCCATATTCTATACTTACCTGAATTCCCCTTTCCTTTTCTCCCTTCTATTCTCCCTTTCTAGTTACTATACTTTGTCATTTTTCTTTTTAGAATGGAGGGTTCACGGGTTCACAGGTTGGCGGACTCATGGGTTGACAGACTCGTGGGTTCTCATTTTTATCCATACTGGAATATCATGAGTCTGAACGACCACCATACTTGACCGTTTTTGCAGTTGTGGGTTCACGGGTTCAACCTTTCATATTCCAAGTTCCGTGACATCCATTTTTCACCCATAGATATGTGATCTACATTATGACTATTAGACTCATCAATCTCCTAAGTATCTAATCTCTCCTATATTGATTATGACCGACTGAATTACAACACTTAGCCTATTTTATACCTTTCACAACCACGAGTTGGAAGGTTCCTGGGTTGGCGGGTTCACAAAAATTCCCAAATCTTAATTGCTCTCGTCCATCCCCGCCATCCTCATGATTTTCTCGATACAAATTTAAGAATGGTTTAATTATACTAACTCATCATGAAAGTTCCATAAATATTGTCATTAATAAGCAAAGGCTCGAGGATATTTTTTCATTAAACTGCATTAAAGCATGATTTGATGAAGATTATAGTATGTTTATCTCTCTCAAGCGCCCATTGCAAATACTAGTTGGATTAAAGGAACACTCTCATCAAATTATGGCCGCAACAACTTGACAACAGTTCTGGAGTGATACTTTGAATATTTTTGGGCGTGAGGACCAAACATTTCAGTGGTCTAGAGTGTATTCTTACTATTCATTCCCTTCTGCTTAGAAGGAATTCATCTGGACATCTGAAATTTCTCGTGCAGGTTGTTTCCCTAAGGTTTTTGACTGCAAGGAATTGGTTGCATGGTGGATTGAGAAATATATACCAATTCAAAAAATTATTTAACTTCAAGACCATTCTCCCATCTCTCTTTCACCTCAAGTGTTTTGTAAGATGTTGAAACTCCATGAACCAACCATTACTTTCAAAGGAGAGGATTGCAAGGATTTCTTGAAAAATCATGAAAACAGTGTGGACCTCTTGCCTGAGTTCTTGGAGAATCCCGCAACCATCCCTAAATATATTACCAGGTTGCAGGTCAACTAGTTCAAAAACCCCTTTTGGGAAATTGCTAGGTTATTCACGAGGGTGACATGCCAAGAACGTACCACCAACAT
>ML777550.1:4866-15956 GCA_009831015.1 Picea engelmannii
GATCATGATGATATTAAAATAGGGCCTTAGCACCTTATGTTCCTTCCCTAATCATGTTCAAATCCCTTAGTGCATTACATGGTACAAAACCCCTCCCAATGGCACTAAGGTCCAATGCAGAGGTCTTGAGACCCAAATATGGTGTTAAATACCCAAGAATGGAACACTTGAAGGTTAGATATCCCTTAGAAAAGAGGTTATAGATCCATGTTTTGTATGACTATGAAAAATTCTAGTGTTTCTAACTTGTAAGTTACTTTTCCTACAAAATATAATGCATATGTTCACGTTGGTGTGGTGGTTGAATCCTAAATGATGGAATTTGTTTAAAATAATTTGTATAATTATACAAAATAGTTAATTCCTGTGCAACGTTATTTTTTCAAAATTTTAATTTTTTTAATAATAAAAAACAAGGCTTTACTTCACATTATATACAACAAAATGTACAACAGTTATAGATGGAGACTTGCCTCTAAGGAAACTAGGACCTCCATCTTTGGATCATAACAACCACTTCCATTCTTATCTATATACTTTTTTCTATTTCTAACATACAAAAAAAGATAATTCCCTATGTAAACTATCTATGTTCTACCATATAGCACTTACAATACAAAGAATATAAGACATGCATCATTCCTTAGGTGGATAATTGCTAGTCTCCTATGGAATATTTTCCTCCTTGATACTCTCAATGATTATCTCTTGTGTAATCCTAGTCTGTTGTGGTTTATCATCCAACACAATTGGATTGTTTTGAGTTCCTATGGTGGCATCAAAGCTCTTTGTCAGGTTCCTAGTTGAGATAAAATCTGAAGCAAGATAGAGATATGGCTTAATTATGAAAATATATTGAAATACAACTTCAAACTTTGCCTTTGAAAAGTTGAATATAGTGTATACTATCTTGTTGCTATTCAGTTTTGTGCTCCAATGCTTGGGCTATCATGGCTTTGACAAGCCAATAGGTTTTAGTGATCCTAAATTATGTGGTATCTCTAGTTCTAAGATAGACCGGATCCCTAAACCATCCTTATATCTCTCCCAACACCAAGGTATCAATCAAGCCTTGTATTTTCTTCCAAGCCAGGTTCTCCATATTCTCTGTTTCAGATTTAACATGTGTAGGGAAATTTTCTTGATTTTTTTTTTTCAGTTACAAGGACTTCCTTCTCAGCCCTATATAGGCAATAAATATTCCTTGAGGTGGATGTCCCAATTTATCTATCCCTTGATTTTTTATAACAACCTCACCCAAACTTGAAAGAGTTTGGTCTGGTCATGGTTGGGGATCACAATTGCACGGTAGGATAAATATCTAGCAGAGTCCCCTAGGTGGAAAGAGTGGATTTTGACACAATGAGGAAGAGGTCATAGAGATTTTTCCTGAAGGTGAAGTAGATATAGAGTTATTCAAGGTGTGATTAATGGATTATGAATCCTAAAAAAATAATTTAGATGCTTAATCCTATACTTCTTCATGAGGTATTTGGGTAGAAACAAAGGCTTGAACAATCCATGCATACACTCAATAGTTAGAATTCATCTCAATAATTTTAGGGAAAAAGGAACAATAAACAAAACAATCCTCGTGATGATTATGCATAGCCTCGTAACTTAACCTTAGAGAGGGAATAACCTTGTTTCATGGGATCTTCTTCATTTATATGATCCAACACCCTTTTCCAATCATTATGTATCCTCCTTACTATAGCCATATCCCTCCTATTGTTTTGAAAGCCAAAAGTAATCCAAAAAATTTATCTACAACATGGTTGTTTATGTTGGCCAATTCATGTGGAGGATTCCTCTCTTCAAGACCTAGGAAATCATGAATGCATAATAATTTCCAACTCAATTATTTTGTTAAAGGAGTCGTGTTGTGGATATGATGATATGGCATAACCTCAACCACTTTTTATCACACATGGTGATTACAATCTTAATTTTCCATGGGATTTTCCATGCAGTTAAACCAATTTTCTAAAAGTCATCTATCTACCATATGTCATTTACAACTAATAAAAGGCTCCCCCTTCCCTCCTAAATACTTTTGAATGCTCACGAGCATTTGTTTTGCATATATTAGCTACAACTAATAAAAGGATTTCTTTCCCCTGCTAAATGTTTTTGAATGCTCATACTAAGCTAATACGAACTCAAATTTTGATCAAGATCAAGTTTGATCTGCTTCCAATGGCAAGAAATATTCGTTTAACCAAAATAAAATGTGATATAGGTAGCCAAACCTGATGGTTGAAACATTTGTCAATGTTGTGAAAAACATGTTGGGATAAAAGAGTTTTTCTCTGCCCTCCCATGATCTGAAATGGATCTAAACACGTGAATGGTTGTAAGAATCGATACTTGAAAATGTAATTTGGAAATTAACGAAGGTTGGATAAACTATAAAGGGAAATGCAAGTGTAAAAATAAATAAATTAAATGAGACAAAGAGAAGGAAAAATAATTAAATAAAATATAAAAATGAAAATAGGAGAGAAAAAGAGAGTGAAGATTGGGAACTGAGAGGTCAGTCTCTTGGCCTTTCAATTACCCCCAACTCTATCTATTTCTCCTTGTAATTTGACTCTCAAAGGGTATTTTTTTCCAAGGAGGTGAGGATGCACAGAGAGACATGAGTTGCATTGTAACTAGAGATTGCTAAAATGAGAATTGAATAGCCATACAAATGTTGGTTTTCCCATTTGGGTTTCCAAGGTAAAATATCCATGTTTATGGTGTGTTTAATTTTACTATTGTGCAAATTTATGTGTGAATTATGTTTCTATCATTTATGTAATGTGTTTTTGTTAGTGTGTTGATGGTGGAAATGAAGAATTGCAAAGTATATTATTGTTATTCCACTCATAAATGCATCCTCCAATATAAATTGGCAAATTCCAATAACTTTGAATTAACCACTAGTCTATTTATTTTTTGATGATAGATCTATGGTTTCCATTAATTGATTGTTGCATTATTTTAGTAGGGTTTCTGAATTTGATTGCAAAGAACAACAAGAACTGGATTAATGAGGCTATTGTCATCCCAACACAAACCCACACGTTGAGTATCTCATTCTTCATGGCCATATGTTGTGTTCTCCCTGAAGGCTACACATAGGCATGTTTATCTCCTATTTTGATGGCCATATGCACTTTCTTAGTGAATCCTATAGTTGTATGTGTGCTATACATTTTTCACTGCATCGCAGACAATCAATCGTATTATCACTTATCAAAGTGGAGGTAGAGGCAGTGGAATGACATTTTGCACATACAGGCTCAAAGGGGGTCGAGTACAGATTGGCTGCAACTAAAATACCTTCAACCTAGGAATGCTAGCAAAGGGATTAATACATTGAAGAGTATAATACACAATTGCATCCCACCCTCCCCTTTAAAAAAAAATTAAAAATTAAATAGGTGCAAAATGTGTTGAAGGCTATTTCTATAAGCAAAGTGAGGATGATTTTGTAAATGTATACGCACAACAATTGTAGAGCTAGCTAGTTTCTCCAAATCCTTTACTGTATCTACTCGCAACTCTGTTACAAACGTTGATTGGGTTGTCTGAAATATTGTTTCTCTAACATCCTTCTTCTTTGTTATATTTTTGAACAACATAAGTGGAACTTGGCCTCTATACAATTGTTGTTCCATTGACGAAAACAAATCTGAATACGTATCAAACAATTGTAGCTGCAACATGGAACAATGCAATATTTGTGTAACTTATTCGACATACATGCAGATGCAAAAGTAAAGAACAAAACTGAATATGAAAAGTGGTACCATTTCCTTGTCGCTGTCCGACTCTCCATCCTTTATATGGAGAATGTGTTGCAACCCGAATTTTCTGGCTAGTGTCACAGCAGCCCCAATCGTTCCCATTGGGTAAATATCAGTGCTCTGTGCAAGTTGCCTGATAGTCGAGTCTGGGAGGAAGCAATATTTAAACAAATAGCAGGAATTTTTTCCACAATGCTTGTTTCGTTGAGTGAAATAATTGGATCGAAATCACACAGTCATATATTGTTTTCGACAATATATTAAAATTTGTAATGGATATCCCATTATGCGGCAATATATTTTCTGCATGTTTCTGGACAAGTTGTGGAGGAACAATCATTGTGACTGTCATCATGGCGTCCTTGTCTGTCATATCAGCACACATAATGGGTCTACTTTTGTTTGTCTTGTCCAAGTAGGTGGTATAGACAACCATTATGTCCCCGACGAACACCTATCCAATTTGGCAGTTGTTCAAGGCCTCTATTGACATTACTTTGGATGTCACAACTCTAGACCTGATGACATTTTTTGAACAGGAAAACTAAAGTGAATGTTAGTGTGCTACAAGTACACGCATACTTTTGATGAAATATGGAGCCACAGTTTCGCAACCACACCTCTTAGTCTACAGAACATGCAACACGTTCGACATCTCGCTCGTACTTGTTGATACTTCTTGCGAGTTGCAAACCATGTATTGTAGATGGCATCAGCATATCCGCCATGCCATAGATGAATATATAGCCAAGGAAATTTGTCTAGTAAACATAGTAAGAGCAGAGCGTATGCATCTTTACCTTTGGCCTTGTCAGTCTGCCGATGTCTGGGATGACTGACTGCTCATGGTCGTGTCACTAGTCCAACTTTTTCTGATGCAAGCATGTGCAGATGGACATCAGGACTAAAAGAATATATGCATTCTATATTATATGCCGCCACATGGTTTGTATCTTTAATTTACCAGCACACTTGGTATACCTTTTAGAAGATTGTACCATAGAACCCTCTGCTATTGCACAGAAGAATTCATCTCCCTGTCCAAGCAACCTGGTTTTTCCAAGGTAGCAACGTCGAAGATGCAATGGACAAGAAGGCAAGTTAGTTTGAAAACAGACATGTAAAACAAAAAGAAACAGGTCTATTTACCCACCAAAGAGTCCTTCGTCGTGTCCATCCATTCTATTTGTTTAAATGCATCAATGCAGTGCAAACACAATGGACATGCACTAGCTTAGTATGAAGGAATAAACATATGTAACCAAGATAACTTACCATGTAGGAAGGCATGTAACTAGATTAACAAATATATAGACCATAAATGAAATACAAAACAACGCAATATGAAACAACAGTACAAGCATGCACCTTTCTATATCCTCTTCAGCCGATGCAGTCGAGACTCCCTCCTTTTCTCCAGCTACTCTATTTGTTTAAATGTGGGAACCCACAAAATTTAATGAACATCAATGGAGGATGTTATTCAGCGGAGAACAAGAAATATGTACATACAACAAAACTGACTCAACGAACAGTCTACAAAGGCAA
Source organism: Picea engelmannii (assembly GCA_009831015.1). Classification (NCBI taxonomy): domain Eukaryota; kingdom Viridiplantae; phylum Streptophyta; class Pinopsida; order Pinales; family Pinaceae; genus Picea; species Picea engelmannii. Next base: position 10,212 of record ML777550.1, read on the forward strand.
AAAATGAACCTTTGCGCTTCTCTATCCATGGCTGTAAACGTGTAGATTTTTTTTCCTTGGCCAAAATATATTACAAGGAACAAAATATCACGCAACTGCATAGCCGCAGCTAAAAGATTTCTGGTTTTCCCTAGGAATTTATCCACATATGCCCTTTAACCATGTTCTTTATCCTCTACACAGACTGTTATGCCTACGATACAAGTTCTCAGTTTTCCGTGGCAAATTACCTAGACATGCTTCCAAACATGAAAATATAATCTTGCAGAATCTTTTTTGCACATATCATATCTCAAGAACAACACAAATTGTATCCTGCGCACACCAGTCTATGTAGAGGAGAAAGGACATGTCATGTCATATCCGCACATCTGACCATACATGGTTTATAAATGTACCCTGCATACATATGCTTTATTCCAACAAAACAACAACGGATATTGTAACTTCACATGTAATCCTCGAACAATTTTGCATGCAACTATTTTCTTTCATGGAAGGACTCCAACACCAGGAAAATCTCACAGAATAACAGATATCAGCTCCGGAAGACATGGAAAATAAAACAACTGCATATCCATCGGTGGGTGCAGGGGATGAACATTGTAAAGCACCCCCCAAAAAACAATAACAATAAAAAAGAAAAGAAAAAAGAAAAGCTCCAACCACCACCGCTGCACCCCAACCCTGGAAGGCGGAATCAAGCAAAAGAAACCAGCAAGGACCAAACCAATGAGAAAGCACGAAGAGGTTGAACTGCACCCCCAACGCCCCAAAGTGCAAACCCCAGCCAAACAAACAGAACCAACAACCCAGGAACCAACGAACCAGCAATAACCACCGAGACAGTGAACAACATATGTATCTCCAACGATTACGAAACTGCAGCATAAGAAGAAAAGGAACCGAAAACATACAAGAAACATGCGACTACAAATAAGCAAACATTCTTACTTGCAAACTGCAAACACTAAACAATAAACAAGGAATACAAAATGAAACTATAGCATCGAAACTTACTCCGAAACGATGAAATGAAGAAGTGCAGGTCAAATCACGAGCGAAACAACAACAAGCAGCAACCGAGAAACCAACGAATTGGACATTGAATGGGATTTCCTTCTCTCTCCGAGCTCATTCAACAAACATTCAATGGAACCAACCTACTCGCACAGGAATTCAAAATCTTCTCTGAAACCAATAACCAACGATACCTCTTGTAAGATTGTATCAGCCAGAATAGAAATCAATTTTTCTATAACCGTGCTAGCAATAATTGCTCCTTCCATATTTCCCTCGCTGTTGCTCCTCACTTCTCAATAATTTCCCCTAACCAAACACATAACTTCTTTAGCATTGTGTTTTGCGAGGAGGAAACAAGGGATATATAATATTTCGTAACTTAACTAGAATGTAATGAATAATCCCTTACCTTCTCCATTGCTATGATAGATTCTGGGCACATCTAAAGAACAAAGGAATAGCATCATTCCTTCATGTTGTAGTTACTTTGTTTGAAATACGGGTAATGCGAATTTACTTTATTCCATAGATAAAATGTGAGAGGAAAAGATGATCACTTACATTTTAATCATTAAACAATATTCCTTTGCTCTAATACTTTGGGTTTCTTGTGGGATGAACATTTTTATACATGTAAAGCAATCAAGCCGAGTCTTGAAGGCCCCTAGGCACTTGGTTCAAATGGAACTTTATTCTCTCCACCCCACACTACAAGAGACCCAAGACCCCACTTTACACCAGGGATTCAATTTCTAAATTTAACTTCTAATTGTGTAGACAAGCACTAGTATATTAAAGTTTTTTTTTCCTTTTTTAATGCATCTTCGCTCTTATTAGACAACCTTATCTTTGGATAAAAGGAAGGAATAATATCCTATCCCCACTCTTATTAGACAACCTTAACTTTGGATGAAAGGAAGGAATAATCTCCTATCCGCGAACCTTTGCCCTCCCCTTTGGTTAGAAGATAGGGATAACATTTCTTTCTAATGAAGGTAAGAAATAATTAATAAAAAAAATAGTTTACATATTTGTGAATGGTTTATTACATTAATTTAGATCCATCTTAACTTTAGATTTATTAAGAGTTAAGGAGAATCAATTTTTTTGAAATGAAAATCTTTTTTAAAATGGAATGAAATATCCTTGATTCAATGGATTTCGATAGACTCTACTGAAATTGTTGTCTCGACTCTCAGATCTGATACTCTGGGGGTTTCTGGATGTGTTTTAGTTACTTTGTTTAACATGCATGGTGATTTTTCATGTGTGTGTCATATAAATAAGTTGTTTGAGAAGAATATATGACACATGCAAAATAAAAGGAACCAATATAACTCAATAACATGTATTATGGAAAATAGCAGGAAATACAATGTGCATGTAGGAAATATAGGAACTACTCATCAACTAGATCTCATAAGAGTTGATCGTCACTGGAATACAATGAAAAACAACAAGAAATACTCGTATACAAAAGATCGGGAAGAATCAACAACATGTATGCACAGATCTGTTGGATGTGATCTTAGATACTCACGACAACTATTGCAAATGTCTTGAAAGTTCTCCTTGTTGGAAATACTCATTTGATCTGTCTGAAAACTATCCCAACTGATGCACCCTAACCTCATAGCACCTCCTGGTGACTGTCAGACTGAAGATCAACCCTCTACTGATCAAAATGGACCCCGAATGGGACCCCTAGGGGTTTGCGCCCCTCTCCTAGACAACTGGTGCACCCCAGTGATTCTAAGGTTGAAATATAGCGATGTATGGCTCAAATTGAGCACCCTGGTATGCTTTGTAATGGGTTGTGAGGTTTTATCTGGATATAACCCAGTGAGCTCTCTGGAACCCTCAATGTGCGTCCCCAAGTGTTGTGCACTTCCTGACTTCCTAGTGCGCACTAGGAGATTCCCTCGTCGGAATATGATGGATGATCAATCAAAATAAGCACCCTGTCTCCCTCTTAGCTGGGTCAAAAGGAAATGACAAGATCTTCCCTAGTCTCATCCAGCTACACAGAATTATCTCTAACCCTTGCGCCCTCACTGGCTGCACTGCGCAATCTCTGAATTGGGTCTATATACTCCTGATCTAGCACAGTGAAATACCTGGATGGTATATCTAATAGGTTAGGTGTGTTTTCCACAACCGAAACCGATCTGGGTGGTGGTTTCCTCCAAAAATCCACAAAACAACTAAGAGGCAGAATTCCTCCTCTAGAACCTATTCTCAACTCAAAATCATAACATAATGAGGAATTAGGTCGAATTCCTCTTCTTATAACTACATGATCTAATTTTCCGTTGACATCACTTATGCTAGGCGCCTTTCCTCCTAAGTCGAATGTGATTAATTAATTAAGTCCCCCCTTAACACCTTTTTCTTCTATTTCTCCATTGACTTTGGCTTAAGTGACTTTTCCTATGATTTTTGGCTTAATTCATCATTTAGCCATTTATTCACCCTTATTTCTCCCTTTGTTCCCTGTTTGTGCCTGACTATAGTCTATGGGAACATATAGACTACTAAGTCACTCCCTTATGAGGATATTCTTGGGAACGGGACATTAGAGTCCTCCCTTCCCGATATTGCTTGTCCTCAAGCAACATCAATCTTGGGTGCTACAATATATGCTCTCCCTCCCATGTGGAATCCTCCACTGGAAGTCCCTTCCATCTGACCATGCTCATCAATCTACGCTCTCTCCGCTCTAGCACCTCCTCTGGAACTAAATCCAACCGTCCCTCCTCATCCAAAGGTGGAAACTCCTTTGAAATGCTAACATGTTGTCCCACTACCTTTTTAAGGCAAGAAACGTGGAACAGGTTGTGAATATTGCTACCCTCTGGAAGATCTAGCTCATAGGCCACTTCGCCTACCTTCCTATTGAATCTGTACGACCCATAGAACCTAAGCTTCAGCTTCTCTTCCCCGCTTCTTTTCAATGAAGATTGTTTGTATGGTTGTAATCGCAGAAAAACCAAGTATCCCACCTCAAAATTGTGCTCTATCCTCTTCCTGTCTACATAGATCTTATGTTGGTTCTGAGTTTCCTGTAGGTTCTCCTTTATCGCCCATAGAATCCTCTGACTCTCCTCAACCCAATATTTAGCCCCTGGGACCCTGCTATTCCCAAATACAGTCTCCACAAAAGAGGGTGCATCATATCCATACAATTCTCTAAATGGTGACATCCTAATAGACATGTGGTAAGTTGTGTTGTAACAATAGTCACCCATGTGCAATCATCTCACCCATGTGCGTTGTTGCCCCCCCACATAATTTCTCAGATACCCCTCCACCCATTTGTTGACAATCTATGTCTGTCCATTTATCTGTGGGTGGTAGCTAGTACTCGTGGCTAAATACTTGCCCACCGACCTAAAGAGATCCTGCCAAAACTCACTAATGAAGCGCCCATCTTTTTCATTGACTATCTTCCTGGGTAAACCGTGCAACCAAAAAACCTCTCTGAAAAATAGCTCTGCCACCTGTATTGATCCAGATTTTATGAGAAAAATGAAATGAATACAAATTATTAAAAGATGTTTAACACAAAATAATTGAGATACAGTAAAACTGGTTTCTATTCAATAAGGAAATAAGTTGAAACTGTAAAATGCAGCGAAAAACAAGCTTGCTAGAATGGTGGCGACTTATCTCTGAGAAGAGATGTGACAGTTGTGCTCATTCGCAAGAAGATGGTTACAATGAGGCTCTGAAGGAATTTTTACAATAAACATGAATGAAAAAACCCTATACATCCAAAAACCTAACCCTAGGATATGAAGTGCCAAAATTCATGTGGGCCCCGTTGGGGTAAGCTAGTACATTAACTTCCTGGGGTCATAACTTTTGCACACGATCTTTGTTTTAGGCGCATGATAGCTCATTGGAAAGTTCTATCTGAGAACTACACTTGTTTTCATCAGACTCTAACTTCGTCTGCAATTTTATTGTGGTGAGCCCTAAAAACATTTTTTAGGGCCTCAAAACGGCCCCAGAAGTCAAGGACTCAAAAACTAGGAAAAAACTGCCAAACTGGAAAACTGCCAAAATGAATAAGTTGGAATAGGTGGGAGGCCATCGAAATCCATATGGATCATGTATGGCATTGTAGCCTGTGGGTATGGAAAATAAGTGTGAAAATTTGGTCATCATGTCGACCACTACAAATATACAGTCCCTGCCCTGCACTCAAGGAAGTCCTGTAATGAAGTCCATAGAAATGCTCTCCCATTTCTGCTCTAGAATGGTTAGAGGCTAAAGTAACCCCGCGAGGTGTGTATTCTCAGACTTGTTCTGCTGACAAGTCCTGCACTCTCAGATGTGCTTCAGTACATCATCCTTGAGACCCTTCATGAGAATATCTCCCTAATCTGTCGGTAGGTTTTAAAGAATCCATGATGCCCGGTTGTAGGTGAATCGTGACAAACCTTTAGAACCTTCCCCCTTAAGGTATATTCTGGAACCAAGCAGATTTGATCCTTGTATAAAATGACATCATCTAACACCCAATATCTCATCAATTACCTATCCATCCAGTACCTCACAAGAAAACTTGTTTTTTGAGTATTCCACCAACAAATGTGCCTTCCTGTTATTGCAAATATCCATCATCGAACACCTTTCTGACCTTCTGGAAAAAGCATCTACTATGACATTCCTTTTTCCTTTAACATACTCAATGTAAATGTCAAAGGCTTGGATCTT
>ML777550.1:53242-72156 GCA_009831015.1 Picea engelmannii
GAGTTTTGAATACTAGGAGAAGGAGAGTAACCTTCGTCCTAGATTATTTTCCTATATCAAGAGAAGGAGAGTAACCTTCATCCTTGATTTCTGTTGAGCTGGAAGTAGGAGATTGAACCTCAAAGAATCGTGGTCTAGCTTGGGGGTGGCTAGTGGTAAATCCATTTGGAGTCACTGAGCCTACGGTTGGGTGGTGTTAGTAACATTTCTTGTCCTAAGCACAAGAGCATTCAGGTCTGCAAATTGCACGAGAAGCGCCTGAGTGCAGCACGAAAAAATCTTGTTTCAGGCTTCCAAGCAAGTAAGCAGGTGGAATTATATTGTCGACGGTCCAGATTCATCCATAAGAGAAGATCGACGGTTGGCGGGAAATCGCGGTTAGCGGAGTTGCGCCGAGATTAGCGCAATGGATAGTGCCCATATTATGTGTAGGAAAGGATAGCAGCTGTCCATCTAAAGGACGCATGGCGTGAGATCTATTCACGTCGACATTTTGGCATTTGGGAGTTCGAAGGGTGAGAGTTACATGTCGTTCTACATCTTGAAACCCCGAACCCCGAAGCATTGAAAGTGCCCAAAGTCAAGCCCGCAGTATCACGGAGCAGTCTTAGCCATCCATCCAAAGGGGACACCTGGTGCGCGATTAGGCTCCTCACCTTTTCGCCCATCGTGACTTCGATGCGCAAGGAGTAGCTCCGTCATATTCCCGATGTGCGAGGTGCCAGGAGCATCCAGGACCTGGGGCCCGCAGCATCGTCGGGTGAGTTTAGGATCGTCAGATATGAGAGGGACGCGTGGTGCCCAATTAATCCATCTCGGCGTTTCGCTCATCACGACTATGATAAGCAAAGATTAGCTCCTTCCTATTCATGAACGCCGAAAGTGCCTTTGAGAGTAAACATAGGGTCATAGCCCGTGGTCACTTGGGAAATAAAAAGAGTTGTGCAAGAGGGGCCAAAGGCATCGAGTTGGGTCATAGGAGGGATCATCGCGATCTCCAGGTGCCATCTAATTTGACCTCGATCTTGGTTTTCACTTGGAGTAAATGGAGGTGAGAAGGGGTGGTTGAAACCTCTCCTCATTCATTAAGTGTAAGGTATGGAGGGTCTGGCAAGCTGTCTGCCCGAGAGGGTCCTATGTACCAATTTTTCCCAAAGAAACCATGCCGAGTCCTCGACTAGCCAGAGAGGTCTGCATATGCTAACTCGACACTTAATGGCTCAACTACTCCCCTTGCAGGAGCCATGCGCAATTAAGGTGGCGTTTGATGAAGAATATTCGTCCGAATTTGGCTAAAGAGACACCAAGCCTTGGATGGCTGAGCACGCCTCTGTTAGGCACAATTTCTCTGAGTATATAGACTCAGTCTTTGTATTTTGTAAATCATCAATGGTTGAGCAAGGCTCCCAGTTGTAAAACTTTAATGAAGCATTGTTATTCTGGTTATGCATGGACTCTTGAGACTTCTTGCCTTATGAATGCCAGTTTCTTTCATGTCTTTGTTTACACTGTGTTAGAGCAACTCGGAATTGGAGGATCTAGTCGAGTTGTAACTGTTATAGGATGATATAGGTTGGATCACTGTAACAGTTGCATCATTTCTAATCCGTCTCTGTGATTTCCTTAGCACTGAAAGACTTGGAATTGGAGGATCCAGTCAAGTCCCCCTTTCAGTTTCTCCAAGCCTTGAACCAAGAGGATCTTGCATTCAGAATTTTTCTTCTACAAACTGTTGATAGGCCTGTTGCCTGAGGTAGTTTGTTCACTCCTCTCACTAAGTCTTCAACCTGATCATCTTTAATTCAACCCACTAACTGAAGTTAGATCAAGACCTCCTTTGTTGGTTACATACCAGACCTAGTCCTTGAGTTAGAGTGATATCTCCCCGAGTCTCTACCCATTTGATCACCCATTAAAAACTATCATGACATAAAACTGATGGGCGTTGGGCTCTTCTCCTGCAAGGAATCCAGGAGTTAATTCTGACGCTAACATTTCTGGCACCATTACCGGGGATGAAGTTGAAGATTTTCCCCGGGATTGAATGACATTGAGCCTCTGATTCTGAAGGTGCATTAGGTATCAGAGCCTTTGAAGATTGCTACTGTGCACCTGGTGACTCCATTGTGGTGAACCTGCCGCGTTAATTGTGGCTTTCAGAGGTAGACACACACGGTCCCATCCACAAATGCCTCTGTCTACACCTAAAACCGATCCAGAGGTGGTTCTTAGAAAAGGAAAGGCCTATGAAGAAGAAGCTTCCACCGTCGAACTAGGTAATCCACCATCTCCTTCTGTAGGAGCTCCATTTTCTCCTCCTCAGTTTCTTAACAAACCTCTTTCTGAGGTTTCCCGTTTCTTGAATTTCGGGAGTGTTCCTGCCGAGTTTTCCCCTCCTGGTTTGGGATTGGAGGGAGAAACCCTTGTCACTCCCCTCTCCTCTGAAGTTGTACTTTGGTGTAGATCTAGGGCCACAGAAGATTTCCCCGCTCCTATCTTTACCACTCCTGCACAAAAAGGAGCATCTGCTGACTTGAGCCTTTTAGCCTTCTCCTTAAAGCCCCTTTTGTTTCCCATTCCACTCCGAGACTCATTCCCAGTAGCCCCTTTGCGAACTCCTTCTCCTCCAAGTTCTCCTCCACCTAATATTCCTATGGCTGGTGCTAATCCCCCTATGAATAGAATGGACGCCATAGTCATTGCCAGATATGCTCCCTTAATCCTACCCCATCCTATGAATCCTCTCCCTACTGGAGATTACTTGAAGTATATACCCAAGTTCACTGGGGAAGGGGACATAACTGCCGAAGAGCACCTGGCTTCTTTCTACAGTTATGCAGACAACCTGAACATTGAAAATGAAGATGTCTGGATGAGAGTCTTCATCGAGAGCCTGGATGGTGAGGTGAGGAAATGGTTTAGAGGATTGGCCCCCAGATCTATTGCTGGGATCGAAGCTCTGGATAGTGTTTTCCTGAGGCAGTGAGGAGATAGGAAGTATTTCATGTATTACATGACAGAGTTTGGGTCTTTGAAGAAGATGGAAGGGGAGTCTGTCTCCGACTTCTCCAAAAGATTCAATAAGATGTATAATGAAATTCCTGCCGAAATAAAACCTTCAGAAGACTCGGCCAAAATTTCTTATTCTAGTGCATTTGGCCCCAACTTCTGTCTTTTATTGAGAGAAAGAAGATCCACCTCCTTATCTCAAACGCAAGATGCGGCCATAGAAGTGTAATCCAATGTATTAGCAGCTGATAGACTGAGGAACAAGGCCGATGTAGACAGAAGAAAAGGAAGAACAGAAGCCTCAACGTTTGGCCCATCGGTGCCCCACCCTCAAGTGGATGAACTGACCAAGATGGTGAAGTCTCTGTCTGCAGAGATGGAGAGAATGAAGGTGGAGGGAAGGAAAGAATAAAAGGGCCCTCAAAACGCCGAAAACAAAGGAGCTTTCAGGAGGTCAAACAATATTACTTCCCCGACTGTGCAAAGAGAGAGAGGAAGAGACAGAGAAGACCATAAAATTCAGGCTCCTTTTCAAAACAATTTTGTGGCCAAGGGGGAAGAAGGGGAAACATATGAGCTTGATCCTGAAATCGATTGCTTCGGGGACACTCCTCCTTTTCCTCATCTCACTCAATCAGCATACGAGGAGTCTCTCATGGACAATCAGCTAAATGAACTGAACAGGGGAGACAAGGCTAGTGGCAGCCAAGGCAGGTATGATCTGATGTCTAAGAAAAAGATAGTAGCACCTGATGTTCCTGAGCAGTCCACTAGAACAGAGAAACCTGCTAATGAAGTAGCGGACAGTCATAGAGGTAAGAAGCCCCGACCCCTCTCTCCCATAGTTTAGAGTCATGTTCCCGAAATAAGAGAGATTCCAAAGCTTACATCTTCTTTTAATTTCAAGCATGAAATTCAAAATATCAGAATCCCCGTGCCCCTAACCGAATTGATTAAACATGAAGGGTTCAAGAAACGCTTCTTTGAGATTTTACAGTCTGAGGTCTCATGCCTTCCCACAGACTCCATCAATTTGCAAGATGAAAGGCCTGCAGTTATTCTAGGTCCTATGGTAGAAGACAGGAATGACTCATCCCCTCCCTTCTACACTTCCTTGAACATACATGACAAGGTACTGCACAACTACTTGATGGATTCAGGGGCTTCTCACAACCTCATGCACAAAATTGTCATGGAAGAGTTAGGGCTAGAAGTCACCCAAGCCTATCATGACCTCTATTCCTTTGACTCCAAAAAATTTCAATGTCTAGGAGTTATCAAAGACCTGGTTGTGACCTTGTTTCAGTTGCCCATGAAAAGTGTGGTTATGGATGTTGTAGTGGCTGATGTCCCCCCCAAGTTCAGTATGTTGTTATCAAGATCTTGGATAAAAATACTGGGAGGAACTTTGCAGATGGACCTCACATATGCTACTATCCCAGTGTTTGGAGGAGAACATAAGAGGTTATACAGGGAAGCCCAACTAGCCTATATAATTAGTGATGAAGCCAACCCTACCAACCATCCCATTTTTTCCTTGGACACTAATTTAGGTTCCAGTGTACTACAACTCACTAATGCTCCCGAGCCTCCTCTGAAACTCAGAAAGCCACCCACCACTTCCCATAAATTTCCTCCCTCCATCACCCCTGTCTAGAAAATGTTCTTTGATGGAGCCTTTTCTAGGGAAGGAGCTAGTGCTAGGGTGTTTTTTGTGTCACCTACTCAGGAAACCATATCTATGTCATACAAATTAGAATTTGAAGCCACCAACAATGTGGTAGAGTATGAAGCTCTTGTCCTAGGATTAAGAGCCGCAAAGGAAATGGGAATTCAAGAGGTAGCAGTGTTCAGAGATGCAGAGTTGGTGGTCCAGTAGATCAGAAACACCTATTAGGCCAAGCATCCTCGACTCAGAAGATACAAAAATGAGGTATGGGACTTAATTGACTGTTTCTTCTTAGCATTCAACATTTCTTTTTTCCCAAGAGAGAAGAACAAAGTGGTAGATTCCTTGGCTACATCAGCAAGCAATTTCAAAGTACCCTTGCCGCCCAGATTCATATATGATGTGGAAGTAAAATACATGCCCTCCATACCTGACAATGTCAAACATTGGAAGGTATTCGAGGATGATCTCAAGATCAAAAAATTCTTGGAGACTGTCGAAGAATTTTCAGAGATGCATATCGACTAAGACTCCGTCTCTAAAGAAGAGCTTGATGGGGGTAAGTTTCTGAATAAAATAGCAGAGCGTAACATTGTGCAACTCCCCAACAACCATATTCCAAGGGGACTAGTTCCTTTGGAAAGGCTTTTTGATAGAAATGATGTGTCTTTAAAAGGGGAAATCTTGGAGGATGACGCTGTTACTATTCAGTGCAACATTGGCACTGAGGGTGAGCCCAAGTGTGTCAAATTGTCCAAAAGTATGACCAAGGAGCAGAGGTCTAAATACACTGGACTATTGAGGGAATTTGCTGATGTGTTTTCCTGGACCTATGAAGATCTCAAAATGTATAACACTTTTGTCATTGAGCATAAAATCTTGTTGAAAAGGGAGGAAAAGCCGTTTAGGCAGAAGCTAAGACAGATCAATCCTATGCTGTTGCCTATTATGGAGAGGGAAGTGAAGAAGCTACTACAGGCCCGGATCATCGTACCGCTGAGATATTCAGAGTGGGTGGCCAACTTGGTACCAGTAAGGAAAAAGAATGGAGAAATTAGACTCTGCGTAGACTTCATAAACCTGAACAGGAGCTCATAGAAGGATAACTACCCCTTACCAAATATGGAACATATACTGCAGAGGGTAACAAGAGCATCCATAATTTCCATGATCGATGGCTTCTCTGGCTACAACCAAATCTCGGTTCTGCCTGAGGACAGGGAAAAGACAACATTTACCACTTCATGGGGCACATTCATGTATGCCAAGATGCCGTTTGGATTAATGAATGCAGGGGCAACGTTTCAAGGTGCCATGGACATAGCTTTCATTGGGGAAAAGGATAAATTTGTGGTCGTCTATCTGGATGACATCACAGTATTTTCAAAATCTGATAAAGAACACTGTTGTCATATCAGAAAGGTTTTCCTAAAATGTAGGAGTTTTGGCATTTCATTGAACCCCAAGAAATCTCTATTCGCTATGCAGGAGGGAAAGTTACTAGGCCACATAGTATCAGTGGAAGGAGTCAAGATCGATCCTGGCAGAGTTGAGGCAATGCAAGCCTTATCAATCTCGAGGTCCAAGAAGGAGGTCCAATATTTCCTTGGTAAGATTAATTTTCTGAGGAGGTTTGTGCCTAACTTTGCTGAGGAGGTAAAACTTATAACAACCATGTTAAGGAAAGGAAATGAAGTGAGGTGGACTTCTGAATCACGACATTCCTTTGAGCAAATAAAGAGGGCCCTGACTGAATTCCCCGTGCTTATCAGTCCTAATTACTCAAAGGATTTCCTTATTTTCTCCTTTGCCTCACCTGACACTGTGGTCGCTGTTTTATTACAGACAAACAAGGTTGGGCTAGAGTAGCCTATTGCCTATTTCAATCAAGCATTGAGAGATGCCGAAGTCAGGTATGACACTATCAAGAAGCAGGCCTATGCCCTGGTAAAGGCTCTCAAGGCATTTAGAATCTATGTCCTGCAGTAAAAAATCATTGCCTATGTCCCCTCAGCTGTTGTTGAAGACATTCTTATTCAGCCTAACATAGATGGGAGGAGGAGTAAGTCGATAGCCAAGATTCTGGAATTTGACCTAGAAATAAAGCCTACCAAATTGATCAAAGGTCAAGGTTTAGCCAAGCTGTTGGCTGAAGCCAATTGCCAAGCTTTGGGGGTAAGCTTCATCAATGAATGATTAGGAATTCAGTAGGGTCGGTTGTCTGAAATAGACCCTCAAAGGGAGTCCCTATTGTCTCGATGTCCCTGGTATAAGGATGTCACATATTTTCTGCAAGAGTTGTGGCATCCAGATGGCCTGCAAAGAAACAAGGCAAAATCTTTGAAGCTCAAAGCAATCAGATACTACCTTATCGATCAAGTTCTATATTGGAAAGACCCCTTGGGGTTGCTTTTGACATGTGTAGATCCACAAGAGGCTGAAAGGATCATGGTTGAATTTCATGATAGCCTATGTGGAGGGCATCATTTCTGGAAAACCACAGCCTACAAAATCCTCAGGGCTGGATACTACTGGCCCACTGTATTCACTGACATCTGCAGAAGGGTCCGAGCTTGCACCAAATGTCAAATATTTGCAGGAAAACAACAACTCAAGTCTTTGCCGTTAAATCCTGTGGTTGTTTCAGGACCTTTCCAACAATGGGGCCTAGATTTCATTAGAGAAATTCACCCCACTTCCAGTGGGCAACAAAAATGGATCCTGACTGCTACCGATTTCTTCACCAAGTGGATTGAAGTTATCCCCACCAGGAGTGCTTCCCACAAGGTAATCATTGGATTCCTGGAAGACCTCATCACAAGATTCGAATGCCCAAGTAAGATTGTCACTGATAACGCAACCTCTTTCAGGGCTGAGTTGTTAGCCAAGTTCTGTTGGCAATTCGAGATTAAACTGATTCACTCCACCCCATACTATCCCTAGGGAAATGGTTTAGCAGAGTCCTCTAACAAAAGCCTGATAAGGATCATCAAAATACTGTTGGAAGACAACAAGAAGGCCTGGCATTCAAGATTGAAATTTTCCCTATGGGCTGATCGAGTGACCACGAAGAGATCTATAGGCATCTCTCCTTTCCAATTAGTCTATGGAGCAGAGGCTGTTTTCCCTTCTCATTTAGCCATTCCTGTAGCAAAATTCCTCCAGGATCATCAAGAGGAGCCTGATGACATGAACAAAAGAATTCATCAGCTAGTGGAAGTCCAGCAAGCCAGGGAGCAGGTAATGGGCAGAATTCAGGACCATCAACAAAGGATCAAGCAGGTTTTTGATAAGAAGGCCAAGAAGGAAGAATTTCAGATAGGAGACCTGGTACTGAAATGGGATGCTCCTAAACAAGATAAAGGAAAGCACGAAAAATTCAAAGCCCTGTGGATCAGGCCTTTCAAAGTATATGAAGTATTCTCGAATAACACCTACAGGGTACGGGATTTGAAGGATCAAGAAGTTTTCAATGGCCATGTGAATGGGCATTTCCTAAAAAGATTTTTCTCTTGATCCACACATGGTTTTTTTCACGGTTGTAAATATTGTTTTTCTTTCCGTCTTTAAGTTTTAAATAAATGACCCCATAGCCCAACAACAAGGCACTGGAGCTGCAAAATGAGTCCTTAGAGCATCAGAGGGACAACTCTATCCCCCATGGAGCCTAATGTTAGTAACATTTCTTGTCCTGAGCACAAGAGCATTCAGGTCTGCAATTTGCACGAGAAGTGCCCGAGCGCAGCACGGAAAAATCTTGTTTCAGGCTTCCAAGCAAGTAAGCGGGAGAAATTATATTGTCGATGGTCCATATTCATCCATAAGAGAAGATCGACGGTTGGCGGGAAATTGCAGTTAGCGGAGTTGCGCCGAGATTAGTGCAATGGATAGCACCCATATTGTGTGCAGGAAAGGATAGCAGTCGTCCATCCAAAGGATGTGTGGCGTGAGATCTAGTCACGTCAGCATTTCGGCATTCGAGAGTTTGAAGGGTGAGAGTTCCATGTCATTATACATCTTGAAGCCCCAAACCTCGAAGCGCCAAAAGTGCCCAAAGTCGGGCCTGTAGTATCACGGAGCAGTCTCAGCCGTCCATCCAAAGGGGACACCTGGTGCATGATTAGGCTCCTCACCTTTTCACCCATCGCAACTTCGAGGCACAAGGAGCAACTCCGTCATATTCCAGATACATGAGGTGCCAGGAGCATCCGGGACTCGGGGCCCACAACATCGTCGAGTGAGTTCAGGACCGTCAGATATGAGAGGGACGCATGGTGCCCAATTAAGCCATCTCAGCGTTTTGCTCATCGTGACTGTGATAAGCAAGGATTATCTCCTTCCTATTCATGAACGCTGAAAGAACCTTTGAGAGTAAACACAGGGTCATAGCCCATGGTCACTTGGGAAATAAAAAGAGTTGTGCAAGAGGGGCCAAAGACGTCGAGTTGGGTCACAGGAGGGATCATCGCGATCTCCAGGTGCCATCTGATTCGACCTCGATCTTGGTTTTCACTTGGAGTAAATGGACATGAGAAGGGGTGGTTGAAACCTCTCCTCATTCATTAAGTGTAAGGTATGGAGGATCTGGCAAGCTGTCTACCTAAGAGGGTCCTATGTACCAATTTTTCCCAAAGAAGCCATGCCGAGTCCTCGACTAGACAGAGAGGTCTGCACACACTAACTCGACACTTAATGGCTCAGCTACTCCCCTTGCAGGAGTCATGTGCAGTTAAGGTGGCGTCTGAAAAATAATATCCATCCAAATTTGGCTGAAGGGACACCAAGCCTTGGATGACTGAGCACGCCTCTGTTAGGCGCAATTTCTCTGAGTATATAGACTCAGTCTTTGTATTTTGTAAATCATCAATGGTTGAGCAAGGCTCCTAGTTGTAAAACTTTAATGAAGCACTGCTATTCTGGTTATGCATGGACTCTTGAGACTTCTTGCCTTATGAATGTCAGTTTCTTTCACGTCTTTGTTTACACTGTGTTAGAGCAGCTCGGAATTGGAGGATCCAGTCGAGTTGTAACTGTTATAGGATGATGTAGGTTGGATCATTGTAACAGTTGCATCGTTTCTAATCGGTCTCTGTGATTTCCTTAGCATTGAATGACTTGGAATTGGAGGATCCAGTAAAGTCCCCCTTTCAGTTTCTCCAAGCCTTGAATCAAGAGGATCTTGCATTAAGAGTTTTTCTTCTACAAACTGCTGATAGGCCTATTGCCTGAGGTAGTTTGTTCACTCCTCTCACTAAGTCTTCAACCTGCTCATCTTTAAATCAACCCACTGACTAAAGTTAGATCAAGACCTCCTTTGTTCGTTACATACCAGACCCAGTCCCTGAGTTAGAGTGATATCTCCCCAAGTCTCTACCCATTTGATCACCCATTAAAAACTATCGTGACATAAAACTGATGGGCATTGGGCTCTGCTCCTGCAAGCAATCTAGGAGTGACTTTTGACGCTAATAGGTGGAAAAGAGCACCCCTCTCAGTAGTTGCATCACACGAGTGGATCTGATAAGTGTTTTATGCCTTGTATTTCAAATTGAATATCGTGAATTCATGCTTATGTTTATATGCCCATAATAATTTATGTGTGGAATGATTGCCTGGTGTTTTAAACTGGAAATAATGGATGCATGTGTATGCTTATATGTCATTGTTGGTTTCTGTACAAATGGTTAAGTCTGGGGCATGAGTTCGCTCCACCGAGAATCATTTGTTTGCTTGATTCTCATAATATTATGGGAAGGCCCCTCGAGAGTACTCTTCCCCAGGGATTACCCCATAAACCTCGGAACCGTGCCGAAACTTTACCCAGAGACTCGACTAATATTTGGGACGATTGCCCAAAAACCGTCTGAAGGTTCATGTGATCCAGGTCTGGAAACCTTATGCAAGGAAGGATAGCTCTCTAAGGTCTTAGAGTCATGGGAGTTTGGAGCCCTGAGAAGTTGAATTTCGTGATTCAAGATCAGAAGGGATAGCGAGCCCACTTATAGAAAGAGAGAATACCCTATCATTTGGTAGACTAATGGTTGGAATCCTTTCGGGAATACCCTAGATTTGTCGAGACCGATGGATCTAGAGAAGGAGCGTAGGCGTTAACACCTCGGCCCTTTCAGCCTTCGCAAGTAGCGATGGGATCCAGGACCGTAGATCCAAGGATCTGATGGAGGTCTATTGATCGTCAATCTTAGCCTTTGAATAGGAAGGAGAGTAGAATTTCGCTGACTCGCGACTTGGAGTGGTCACAGGTAGGGCTGCATAAACTCACGATTCACGAGATCATGACGTGATCGTGACCGTTGGATTCAGGCCACGGGAGAACTGTGGGATGATAACTTTCATGGTTATCGCCTATTGGGGATTTAGAACTTGAGAGAGTTTCCTTTTGATTATAGAAGTCACAAAGTGCTGAGCGTTGAGGGCTCATGCAAACACGTGACCCATCCGTAAGTGGGGATCGCATGGTTGATAGGTGGTGTAGCAACAAGCGCCCAGAGAAAGGTGGGAGTTGGTGACAGGTGATGGACACATGTCGCCAGGGAAAGAGTCAATCCACTGTTGACTTATCGTATCTTGGGGATTCATGGAGGAGGAGAACGAGGGCTCGACACTCCAACTCATGAAGTCGCGAGATGCGAGTAGAGTTAGTATTTAGCCTAGGAAGCGGGTGACTGGTGGTGGATGGGAAAGAGCCAACCCACTGTTGACCTATCGTGGCTTGGGGTTTCATAGGATGAAGAAGTTGCGCCTTGATCGCTAAGGCCACGAAACGTCGAGAGTCGAGGTCTCATGCGATGGGCAGGGGCGACATAGCTCGTGGGCAAAGTATAGCGGAGGAGACAAGTGGTGGGTGCACGTCGCTCTGGCAGATTCCACGTAACGTTGACCTCTCACGTCTTGGGAATTCACAAAGAAGGAGCATGAGGGCTCAACACCTCAACTAGAAAAGTTGCGAGTGGTACTAGCATTTGGCCTAGCCTACGGTTACATGTAGCAGACACTAGTGAGGAAGGAGCCATACCCATATCGTATCCTGGGTATTGGTGTTTGGAGAAAAAGGGGAGTCGAGAGTCCTGACTCCCAAATCGCGAGTTGCGAAAGGCGCGTGTGCTAAGGCCAGGGTGTGGTCGTTTGGAGGAGGATAAGGGAAGGGAGGGTCTACGCTAGGCCCCATAGATGTCTCAGGGATTCTATCCCTCGAAGAAAAAGAACAAAAAAACTAGGTTGCCGTAGTGGGTGTGTGACACTTAAACATGACAAGTCATGAAGGGACTTCAACCAATAAGCCTCCTCTCTTTGATGGAACAAATTTTTTCTTCTATAAGATTAGAATGAGAACATACTTAATGGCCTTAGGTGCTGATGTTTGGGATGTAGTAGAGACTGGATATGTAAAGCCTGTTGTGCTAGCTTCCAAGGATGATAAGTTAGAATTTATCTTTAATGCTAAGGGAATGAATGCTATCTTGGATGGGCTTGCTGAAGCTGAGTTTGTAAAGGTGATGCATCTTTGAACTGCCAAAGCAATGTGGGATAAACTTATTAGCAATTATGAAGGAAATGAGAAAGTAAAAGATGCCAAACTTCAAACATATAGATTGAAATTTGAACAACTAAAGATGAATGAAGATGAAACAGTAAGCAAATATTTTTTAAGAGTTGAAGAGCTTGTGAATGCCATGAAGGGACTTGGTGAGAAAATTGAAGAATCATTTTTAGTTCAGAATATTTTAAGATCTCTGCTTGATAAATTTAATCCAAAAGTCTCTGCAATAGAAGAACTAAATGATCTTAAAACTCTGACTATTGATCAATTCCTAGGAACTCTAACTGCATATGAAATGAGAATTAGCAAAGATAAATCCATCACTAGAGAAGCATTGTTTAAAGCAGACAAGAATACTGATTCAGAATTAGATGATATTGAGGAAAAATTTGTGAGAAGGTTAAAGAAAGGATCAGGAAAATATCAAGGCAAGATCCCCTTCAAATGTTTTGATGGTGGTAAGATAGGTCATTTTTCATCTAAGTGTCCTCACCATAAAAAGGACCAGAACTCTGAAGATGAAAAGAAATACAAATTTAAGAAATATAGTAAAAAGAAAAGTTTTTGTGCAAACAATGATGACTCCTTAGAAGACATAGATAATGATTCATCTTGTGAAGACAAAGTGAATGATTTTATTCTTATGGCTATGGGAGATCTTGATGATGAACATTTAGGAGGTGAAATGGATGATGAAGAAGATGTGGTGGATATGGAAGGTGAATTAATTAGTGCTTTGGAAGAAATTGATAGACTCAAGTGTAAGAAGAGAAAACAAAAACGGTTGTTGATGCAGTTTAAAATGAATGATAAAAAACCTGATGAAGAATTGCTCTACTAAAAGTGGAGTTAGAAGAGGCAAAGAAAATAGAAGAAATTCTGAAACAACAATTATTAGAGAAGAAAGCAAGCTGTGAAGCCTTATAAGAAGAGATAGTAAAAACCAAAAAAGAAATGGAGAAGTTTAAGGCATTGTATCACCAAAATCTGTCAAGTATTAAATCCTCAGAAGAATTAACTTCCATTCTAAATCAACAAAGGAATCCAAAGTTGAAAGATGGCTTGGGCTATGAAGAAGGATCAAGTAGTGATCATCCAAGTAATACAAAACCCATGACGTTTGTCAATTCTACAATCATTAACAACAACCACTCTACAGAAACAAAGAAAGAAAATCAGCCACCAAGAAGGAATGAAAGAAAAAGTATCAGAATTGAATCTGTAGATCACAAAAACTATCAACATGGAAGAAATCAACCCACTCAAAGAAGACAGTCTTTTTTCACGTATAAAGGATTTTTCTTTGGATATTTTTTTTTCTGTTCTAAATTTGGTCACAAAGCTATAACTTGTTATTTAAGCTTTAGATATGAGCCATCAAGTTATTCAAGGAATAATTATCTACCACCACAAAGATTGAGATAACCAAGCAACAAAAAATCACAGACTATAAATCATGTGATGACTGGGAGAAGGATGCAGGTGAAACAGAACAACAATTATGAGCATAAAAATCGTTATGATCTGTTATTGAACCAGAATGTTACAACTACCATAATTATAGACATAAAGTTGTAGAATGTCACTTAAGGCACTATAAGCCAGATCTGAATCCTGATGCTGAAAATTTCAAGGTTTGGAATAAGAAAGAAGATGACTAGTGTGGATTAGTGTTATCAGCCCAAAGACAAAAGAATCCTTGGTATATTGACAGTGGATGTTCCAAACATATGACTGGAGACAAAAGTAAGTTTCTAACTCTAAGTGAAAACAAATCAGGGATTGTAACTTTTGGAAACAATGCACCAGGAAAAATAAAAGGTAAAGGAATGGTAAGCCTGAGTAATGGCAAAGGAAAAGCTCAAGATGTGTTGTTTGTAGATGGTCTGAAACATAATCTACTAAGTGTTAGTCAAGTTTGTGACAAAGGGTGTGAATTTGTTTTTACTTCTAAAGATTGTAAAATAAGGTCTTTGAATTTAGGACAACTGGTTGCAAAAGGGATAAGAACAAAAAACAATGTCAATGTGTTAAAAGAAGAAAAAGAAGAATGCCACTTAAGAAAATATGATGAAAGTTGGCTATGGCATATGAGACTTGGACACCTAAATTTTGATCATATAATCAAGCTTAGAAACAATGGGGCAGTAAAATATCTTCCAAAGATATCAAATCCATATGACTCTGTTTGTAAACCTTGCCAGATAGGAAAGCTTACTCGCACTTAGTTCAAATCTAAAAACTTTCCTTCAATAGAAAAACCTCTCCAGTTAGTACATATGGATTTATGTGGACCATCAAGAAAAGAAGGTACAAGAAAAGAAAACTATTTTATGTTGATTATTGATGATTATTCTAGACTAATGTGGGTTTCCTTTTTGAAGGAAAAATCTGAAGCATTTGAAAAATTCAAAGTGTTTAAGGCTCTAACTGAGAATCAAACAAGAAAAAGATTGAAGGAAGTAAGGTCTTATAGAGGGGGAGTGTTTAGTTCATGGAATGTCAAAGATTTCTATGATAAACATGGAATCAAACGAGAATACACTATTCCAAGAACTCCACAACACAATGGAGTAGTTGAGAGGCAGAATAAATCAGTTCAGCAGATGGAAAGATCAATGATGAATGAAAGGAGTATTGCTCGGACATATTGGGTGGAAGCAATCCATATAGCTGTTCATATTCTTAACAAAGCTCATATCAGGCCACACAGTGACAAGACTCCTTATGAATTATGGTTTGGAAGACCTACTTCAATCAAGAATTTTAAAGTCTTTGGGAGTAAATGTTATATCAAGAATAATGATGAAAATATTGGCAAATATGATGATAGGGCTGATGAAGGTATCTTCTTAGGTTATGCTACAAAAAATAAAGGGTACATATGCTACAATAAGAGGCTGCATAAATTGGTTGATTGTATTGACATAAAAGTTGATGAAGAAGTCCCAGTCAGAAATGTAAGTAGTCTTGAACCAAGCACAAAAGATATAGTTGAAGATGAAGATGAACAGGTCCAAGGATCAGAAAGGGAAGAATCTGAATTAGTTGAAGATACGAATACTTAGGATGACACAAATCAACAGAAAGAAACAAAATCACCTCTTAGAATTGTTAGAAAGAATCATCCTGAAAATCAGATAATTGGAGATATAAACAAAGGAGTTCAAACAAGAAGGAAATTAGTTAAAGACACAAAACAATCTTAGATTACTTTTCTATCTATGATTGAACCAAAAAATTTTGATGAAGCTAGCAACCATGATGATTGGATTAGAGCTATGAATGAAGAGCTTGATCAGTTTGAAAAGAACAATACTTGGGAGCTTGTTCCTAGACCTGAAGATAAGATTGTAATAGGTTCCAAATGGGTGTTCAATAATAAAATGAATGAAAAAGGACAAGTAGTTAGAAATAAATCCAGATTGGTCTGTAAAGGGTATGCACAAGTTGAAGGTCAGAATTTTGATGCAACATTTGCACCAGTGGCAAGATTAGAAGCCTTCAGAATGTTTCTTGCATATTCATGTCATAAGAACTTTAAAGTGTATAAGATGGATGTTAAGTCTGTTGGAAGATTGGTTGTTGTCATTGATGTCAACCCTAGTCATGGGTTTTGGACCGTAAGATTGAAGAAGGTATTTGGACATGAAGGAAAATGCACATACATATACAACACCCATGGATGGATAGTATACATCATGTTGTTTCTAGAGGTATGTGGCACGTCATGTGGATCCTCATGGTTGAGTATAAATGAATTTTTGAAGATGACAAAGTGAATTGAAGAAGGAAGTACATGTAGGCCCTAAAGATCATTAAAGAAAAGAATTACAAAATAAGAAAGTGTCATGTTGGCCCTAATGTTAAAAGGAAGTGACATAAATGGTATAAATAAACATCATTATACATTCATTTTATACAAGTCGAATTTTAGAGGTAATAAGAAGAAAAGAAGGCCATATTTCAAGGGAGGATGAAGTCTTTTGGTGATGTTTTCTAAGGTATGTTATTTTCAGGTCATCTTACCATTTTTTCTATAACATTTTTTCTAGAGAGATTCAGATGGTGAAATCGCTATGGTATTGAGAAGACATATCAAGGTACCTCTGGTAAAAAATTTAGCTCTTGATTCTCTATAATTATGGAGATACACTATGTGGAAGATAGGGTTTGTGACCAGTCCTGAAGCTAGTCAATAAACAGGTGTTCTGGGTAAAATAGTAATAACTTCTTCATACAAAATCCAAATGAAGTGGGACCACTTCCATTGGAAAGAGTGCATAATTTAGTTTCTTGTATGTGAGATTAAAAATTGGATGTTAAATATTGAGTGCGGGGCATGCTGTACAAGTTGGGTTTGTTGAATAGACCAGAATTGAATAAAGTCTACCATTCTTTCTATAACCTCTTTTTGGGGAGGATTTAAGGAGTGAAAATTGGATGAGTTTCATAGAATACATTGAGTAATATTATCTACAATATCAGAGTACTCCAAGAATTGAAGAATTGCAGAAAT
The DNA here is from genome assembly GCA_009831015.1 of Picea engelmannii. Lineage (NCBI taxonomy): Eukaryota > Viridiplantae > Streptophyta > Pinopsida > Pinales > Pinaceae > Picea > Picea engelmannii. The sequence continues at coordinate 69,998 of ML777550.1, forward strand.
TGAAGAAGTCTCAGGAAACATTATCAGGTTCTATGTGATGATTGGTTGATGGTGGTGATTTAATGTAAAGTTTTATTATCTCTCATATATTCTTGGGTGGAAGGAAGGGGCATGGATGGAGAGTTCAAATATCTCTTGATATTGGAGGATTGTATCTTCCTCTTGGAGGTTTATCCCTCCCTTTACATTTGGAAGCTGTAGCTACCTTTGGAAGTCATTACTTCCCTTGAACAATAACTATTGATTATTTCTCATATATTGTGCATGGTATATTGTGGTGTATTGGTGTAACTCTTATACTATTGTTCATTTCTCATTGGATATAGTAGAATGGTTTAAGTATAAGTTGAAAAAGGTTTTAAATTGTACTTAATACTGATTCACCTCCCTCTTAGTATCAACAATTGGTATCAAAGCGGGCTACCTTCAGTAAAGTTTAACCACTGGAAGGAAGATCCTATGCAGAAATGGAAGACAACATTCCAAATGGGATTTCACCATTTGATGGAAGTAATTTTGAATACTGGAAAAATAGAATGGAAACTTACTTGAAATCTCTTGGGGCAGATGTTTGGATCTTAGTTGCTTCAGGAAAGAATGCTTTAAGGAAACCAAAGACTGCAGCTCAGAAGGAAGCAAAAATGAACAACAAACTGGCAATAGATACCATCCTAGATGGATTGACAGATTCAGTGAAATCCAAGGTGGGATCATGTGCATCAGAAAAGGATCTTTGGGACAAGCTACAAGAACTTTATGCAAGGGAAGAAGCAGTAGCAGAAGAAGAAGCAGTTGAAGAAGATTACAACATCTCAAATTTCAAAGAAGAAAATAGAGGTTAGTTCTTTTGCTCTAATTGTGAAGGAGTAGGACATGTTGAATTTGAATGTCCTCATCCAAGGATTGAAAGAGATGACAATAAAGAATAAGAAAATCATGAAGCAGAAATGATTCAACAAGAAGATGAGAATCTTAAAAAATTGAAGCATGTTGAGATTGAAAATAGCAAGCTCAAAGACACACGTAGAAAACTAAGAACTGAATTGGGTAGTTATGAAAAGGCAGTTGTAATCTTAAAGAAACAATTAGAAGACTTTCATAAACTAAGAGAAGAAACCATTTCCTTGAAAACTCTACTCGAAGAAGCAAGAAGAATAGTAGAAGTAAAGAAGGTCCAAATGATAAAGAAAGAAGAAGATTGTGAGAAACTTGAACAAGAAGTTGTCTCATTGAGGAAGAGCTTAAGAAACTCTCAAGTGCCAAAAGAATTAACACATCTTGGATGCATGGGTGAAACTTCATACAAAGAAGATGCAAATACCAACAAGAAGGTTGAAGAAAGAGCTACACAGACTGTTGATGAGAAGTGGACCAGGATACCAGAAAGAATGACTAATTACAAAAGAGATGAATTTCCAGGAAGACCTCCTACCTTCAGGAATCAAAGAAGCTTCAATCAGTATGAAGGAAACTACAGAAGAGTAGATCATGAACCCCAATGGACTACATCACAAAGAAGGTCATTTACTCCTAGGTATCAAAATTTCTTTCTTGGTCATTGCTATACTTGCAAAAGTTTTGGACATAAGGCAATTAATTGTAGAATCAATGAAAGGAACAAATACACAAGAAACATGAATGGTGCAAATAGAAGATATGGAAATAATCGTGAATTTGTCAACATAAGTTATAATTCATTTTATCCATTGATGGACAAAAATATTGTATGCTACAAATGCAATTGTCTTGGTCACAAAGCACGAGATTGCAAATATATGAATGAAGATGTCCCTATGCCAACCACAGTATAGAGAAGGAAATATATTCCAAACAATGAATATTGTCGAATAGCATTAACCATTGAAGAATGTAAAGAAGAAGGTGAATGGTACATAGACATTGGATGTTCTTCACACATGACCGGGGATCAAGACAAATTCATCAGCTTGAAGAGAAAGGGTGGCAATGTTGCATTTGGAGATGAATCATCTGCCAAAATACTTGGAGAAGGTGTAATAGAGCTTGGAAGAAAAAATGTAAAAGCAAAGAATGTTCTATTGGTTGAAGACTTGAATCATAATCTACTTAGTGTTAGTAAAATGTGTGATCAAGGATACACTCTTACATTTGACTCCCGAAAATGTAAAATCAGAGAAAAT
>ML777550.1:72865-133575 GCA_009831015.1 Picea engelmannii
AAAGTGAATTGAAGAAGGAAGTACATGTAGGCCCTGAAGATAATTAAAGAAAAGAATTACAAAATAAGAAAGTGTCAGGTCGGCCCTAATGTTAAAAGGAAGTTACATAAATGGTATAAATAAACATCATTATACATTCGTTTGATACAAGTCTAATTTCATAGGTAATAAGAAGAAAAGAAGGCCGGATTTCAAGGGAGGATGAAGTCTTTTGGTGATGTGTTCTAAGGTATGTTATTTTCAGGTCATCTTACCATTTTTACTATAACGTTTTTTCTAGAATGATTCAGATGGTGAAATTGCTATGGTATCTAGAATACATATCAAGGTACCTCTGGTAAACATTTTAGCTCTTGATTCGCTATAATTATGGATATACACTCTGTGGAAGATAGGGTTTGTGACCAGTCCTAAAGCTAGTCAATAAACAGGTGTTTCGGATAAAATAGTCATAACTTTTTCATACAGAATCCAAATGAAGTGGGACTACTTCCATTGGAAAGAGTACAAACTAAGGTTTCTTTTATGTGAGTTTTAGAATTGGATGTTAAATATTGAGCATAGAGCATGCTGTACAAGTTGGGTATTCTGAATAGACCAGAATTGAATAAAGTCTACCATTCTTTCTATAACCTCTTTTTGGGGAGGATTCAAGGAGTGAAAATTGGATGATTTTTAGAGAATACATTGAGTAATATTATCTACAGAATTAGATTACTCCAAGAATTGAAGAATTGCAGAAATTGAAGAAGTCTCATGAAGCATTATCAGGTTCTATGTGTTGATTGGTTGATGGTGATGATTTAATGTAAAGTTTTATTATCTCTCATATATTCTTGGGTGGAAGGAAGGGGCAATGATGGAGTGTTCAAATCTATCTTGATATTGGAGGATTGTATCTTCCTCTTGGAGGTTTATCCCTCCCTTTACATTTGGAAGCTGTAGCTACCTTTGGAAGTCATTACTTCCCTTGAACAATAACTATTGACTATTTCTCATATATTGTGCATGGTGTATTGTGGTGTATTGGTGTAACTCTTATACTATTGTTCATTACTCATTGGATATAGTTGAATGGTTTAAGTATAAGTTGAATTTTTTTTTAAATTGTACTTGATACTGATTCACCCCCCTCTCAGTATCAACAAAGTCAACATTTCTTAATGGAGATCTAGAGGAAGAAGTATATATGGAGCAACCTGAAGGATTCTCATTGATATGTAATCCTGATTATGTTTACAAGATGAAGAAGGATTTATATGGACTGAAACAAGCACCACAAGCTTGTTATTATAGAGTGGACAAATGTTTACAAGACAAAGGGTTCTAGAAAGGTACTATTGACAACAATCTCTACATTAAGTCTGAAGGTGATAATTTACTAGTTGTTTTGGTTTATTTAGATGATATTATTTTTGGTTGTACTAATGAATCCTTTGTCCATTGGTTTGCTAACTCTATGAAAACAGAGTTTGAGATGTCCATGATAGGAGAAATGTCATACTTTCTTGGTTTACAAGTAAATCATAGTTTTTTAGGAATATTTATCTCTCAAGAAAAATATTTGAAAGAGATGTTGAAAAAATTTCAGATGGAGGATTCTTCTCCTGTTAGTACACCTATGGTGGTTGGTTGCAAGCTCAGTAAAGATGATATTTCACCTGATGTTGATCAAATGACATGTCACTCAATGATAGGCAGTCTTCTCTACATCACAACATCCCGTCCTGATACAATACAAGATGTTGGAATGGTAGGTCGTTATCAGTCTGCTCCTAAACAAAATCATTTAGTAGCTGTAACAAGGATATTCAAATACTTGAATTTCACAATGACTTATGGTCTGTGTTATCCCATAAATCAAAATTTTCAGTTAACTACTTATTCAGATGCAGATTGGGCAAATTGTGTGGATGAGAGAAAGAGCACTAGTGGAGGTGCATTCTTCTTGGGTGACTCGTTACTAGCATAGCTTAGTAAGAAGCGTGGATCTATTTCCTCATCAACTATAGAGGTAGAGTACATTGCTGTTGCTGCTACTTTCTGCACACAAATTTTATGGATGATACAAACTCTTGCAGATTTAAAGGTAACTTATACTAATCCCATTCCACATCACTGTGATAACACCAGTGCCATAAGTCTCTCCAAGAATTCTGTATTTCATTCAAAGTCCAGACATATAGCAATAAAATACCATTTTTTCAGAGAATAGGTTACAAAAAAAATTGTTCAAGTGAATTATATTCCTTCCACAGAACAGATAGTTGACATCTTTACTAAATCGTTAGCAACAACACCTTTTGGATATCTTCGTCAGAAGTTGGGGGTTATATCTTCTTTTGTCTAATCTGTTCACCTTGTCTGGGGGAGTATGTGATACCTTTGAGATGTACTGCAACAACTCAGGGGGAGCGTGTTTCTTCTTTGACATTGATGTCAAAGGAGGAGAAAAAGTGTGGTAAGGATGCTACAGTGGTATGGTTGGTTGGGTGTTCAGCAGGCAGAGTAGCAGTCCAGGTAGAGAGTGCAGAGTGCAGTTCTTCAATGCCAAAGGGGGAGATTGTTGGCATATTTACAGACAGAAGATGCAGGCAACGTGTTTGTCATTGATGGAAAGATCAGCATGATCAACAATGTAGTGAATTGATGGCGAGATCAACACGATCAACAACACAACGATGATCGCATGACAAGATTAACAGTGAAGATCAACAATGATCATTGGATAAACCACTCAGAATTCATGATGACCTTCAGATTTGAATATAGATAGGAGGAATGTGCAAAAGAGGAGAACAAATATCAGATGTTGGATCTGAGTGCGAGGACTGACCATCGTTGGATCCAGAAGAAGGAGCATGATATTTAAGTACAATATGAAGTGGGCTTACAAAGTCCCGAAAGTAGGAGGACCATCCATTGTCGAGGAGGACACATAGCGAGTGATTAGAATTTCACTGACTTGCACATTGGAGGAGTCAATGGAGCATGGTGTGGGAACTCGCGATATGCGATATCTCGAAATGATCTGGGCCATTGGATTAAGGATTGATATGAACCCTTGGATCGAGGGTCGTGGACCATGGGATGCAGACTACACGTGGCGAGAGGTCAACTTTTTGCTGACTGGAAAGTCTAAGGAAGGAGGAGCTCTATCCTTGGAAATCCCAAAATGTGAAACCGCGATTCAATCTAAGTCATTGATCAAGGGAGAGTGTGTACCATTGATCTGGCTCCATTTTGGAGTTTCAGATACCGGGAGTTGGAGGAGTCAAGGAGACTCACGTAAAAATTTGCGAATCATGCTTTTTGGATAAGCGCCTGTTCACCGTCGATGGTCACGAGAAGGGAAGGAGCTAGTCCAATGAAGCTCCATTTCGACGATCGTGACATAAAGAGTTGCGATTCTTCATCACAGGAGTCTTGAAGTTGCGAATCGCTTTGTGGATAAGCGCTAGGTCACTGTCGATAGTCACGAGAAGGGAAGGAACTTGTCTAGCTAAGCTCTTTTCTTTTCAGAGTTTCAGAGATATGACATGAAGTATCGAGAAATCCCATCACAAGAATACCAAAATGCAAAATCAACACGATACCCTGTGCTTGTAATCCAACGGTGTTGGATACTTGGAAAGCTGATCGAAGGGATACTGTTGCTCTTCATGATTAACTGTTCAGTTACAATTCATTTAGCTGAACTGAATCATGATTCTTGAATGGTTGGTGATTCAGTTGCTGAGGCATTTTTTCCCTAGGAGATTCGAGGTGTAACTAAAGAGGGAGTGGGCATAAAAAATTATGCAGCTATGACTGTGCGAGGTTGGATGTTCTGAGTGAAAAAGGAGTTGAACTATAAGAAAGGTAGAAACTCAGAAATGTAAAACAGATGATGAAAACATAGAAGCAAGAGAAGAATTGTAAAACAACTTGAAGTAGAGCAGAATTGCAGAACAGATAGAAACATAGCAGAATTGAAAAACATATAGAAGTAGAGAAGAATTGCAGAACAGATAGAAACATAGAAGAATTGCAGAACAGAGAAGAAGGGGTAAGAAGTGAGACACATGTATTGTTTTTTATTAAATCATTTATTCTTAACCAGGGAGGTAGGGTGGTGATAGGGAGGACTGTGGTCCTCTGATATTCAAGTTGGCGCTTGAATATTGGAAGTTGTATCTTCCATCTAGTTGTGGCTAGAAAACAGGGTGGCAGGGTGGTGCTAGGGAAAAAATAGAGCTTTTGTATGGAAGTTGGTGCTTGTATAAGTTCAGTTGGTGTTGGAACATTTAGGGAGTTGATTCTTCCTTCTAGTGGGTGCTAGAGAAACCAGAGAGTTGGTTCTCTCAACAAGTTGGAGCTTGTAAAACAAAGGTAGTAGCCTCACTTTAAGTTGGTGCTCAAACATAGATGATGTACAAAACTTAAAAGACTGCCTATCATTCGAAGAAGAAGAGGTTTTCTCCCTTTATGGGTTTCCTCGTGAAAATATGTCTTTGTGTATATTTTATGTGTGACTGATGTTCATTATTCATGTTGTTCATATATTGTATAATATTGATGGTCACTTGGAAGAGATTAAAAATTGTTTGAATAGTCATAAATTGTTTAAGCACAGTAACAACTGATTCACCCCCCCCTCTCAGTTGTCTTAGTATTTTCAACATGATGATCTGTCTTAATTTGGAAGCATTGCCCCAATATATAAGGGTGCCATAGATCAACGACATGCAGAATAACCAACATTTACTTTTCATAGATTGATTTTCCCATATTCCGTTCAGACAGTTATTTGTTGGTAAAGGCCAAAGGCTGACCCTCTTGCATAAGGAAAATGCCAATTCATTTCCTTGAAGCATCACATTCCAGGACAAAGTTCTTTGTGAAATTAGGAAGGGCTAGGACTGGAGTGGTGCACATGGCTGTCTTCAAGGTTTGAAAAGCCTGAGAAACTGCTGGAGTCCAAGTAAAAGAATTCTTTTTTAGGAGTGCAGTGACAGGTGCCGCAATCTTCCCATAATTCTTAAAAAACTTGTGATAATAACCTGTTAAGCCCATAAATCCATGCAAGATTTTGAGAGTCTTTGGGTGAGGCCAGTCTTGCATAGCTTCAATATTTTTAGGATCCACCCTGATGCCATCCTTGCCAACAAGATGACCCAAGTACTTGAATTCTGATGCGCCAAAATCACATTTAGACTGTTTCAGGAAAAGTTGGTGCTGAGAGAGTAGATGGAGAACTCGATCCACATGAGAAAGATGGTCTGTCTAGGTTTTTCTATAGATGAGGATATCATCAAAGAAAAATAAGACAAAATGACGGAGAAAATGATGAAAGACATGATTCATGAGGCTTTGGAAGGTGGAGGGGGCATTACACAAGCCAAAGGGCATGACCAAAAACTCATAGTGGCCCTCATGAGTTCTAAAGGCAGTCTTAGGAATGTATGCCTGTTTCATATGTACTTGGTGGTAGCCAGAGCAAAGATCAAGTTTAGTAAAGAACTGGGCGCCACTCAATTCATCCAAGAGGTCATCAATGACAGGAATGCAAATTTTTTCTTTAATGGTGAGTTTGTTGAGGGCACGAAAGTCAGGACACATGTGCCAAGAACCTTCTTTCTTCAGGACCATGACCACAGGAGAAGAGTGGGGGATCATACTAGGGTGTATAACACCTGCGTTAAGGAGTTCCTGAACTATTTTCTCAATTTCCTTTTTTTGGGAAAAGGGGTGACGATAGGGACAAATATTGGGAGGAAGGATTCCTGGTACAAGGGGAATGGAATGATCATGAACACCACGGGAAGGAGGGAGTCCCTGGGGAGTGAAAAATACCACTTGATGTTTAGAGAGGATGGATTGGAGGTCTTGCGACACCAAGGGTGTCCCAGTGGCTTGTATGGCATGGAGTTGGGAAATAATGCTAGAATGACCTTTTTTGAGCATCTTTTCCATGCGATGGGAACTAATGATCTCAGGTGAACCAGCGGTGATGCCTTGGAAATTATATTGTTGGCCCTCCTGGTCGAATTGCATGGTTAATTCCTTAAAATCCATGAGAATGGGACCCAAAGTCCTTATCAAGTCTGCACCCAACACAATGTCACAACTGCCCATGTCGATAGCAAACATATGAGATTTTAGGTGGTAGTCACCATTTTGGAGACACACATTTTCACAACGCCCTCCACATTTCATGGAGCCGCCATTGGCAATCATGATTTGGAAATTATTGACTGCATGGATATAGAAATGATTTTCTTGGGTAATGTGACGATGCATACAATTATGGGTGCTTCCACTATCAACAAGAATGATGACCTTCCTATGCTTGATGTAACCAATTGGCTTGAGGGTTTGGGGAGTAGAGAAGCCAGTGAGAGCATTGAGGGAAATGACCGGTTCTACTTCGGGAGGGTCTGAGGGAGGGGTTATGTCAGTTGTTTCAGGTGAATCAAAAACAAGGGGAGTTTCAACATCCTCTTCTGAAATATCCTCCGAGATGGCCATAAAAAGATTTTTTTCCTTACACTTGTGGCCCGAAAAATATTTGTCATCACAATTATAACAAAGGCCTTTGAGTTGGCGTTCATCCATTTCAGCCCTGGTTAATTTTTGGATCTTGAGTGGAGCAGAGGGGGTAGTGGGATTTACTGGTTTAGTGTGAGGAATAAAGGAGGGTTTTTGGTTTTGAGAAGATACAACTTGTTGTTCTTCCTTAGCTCTTTTGGTAGCCTCCATCCAACTCTGAGGCTGAGACATGAGGACATGGGCATGAATCTCATCCTTGAGGCCACTAATAAAACATTCTGGGAAAAAAGCATCAGACATGCCCTCTGTCTAAAAAGTTAGTCACTCAAAAGAGGCTATAGTCTTCCATTGTTCCAGATTGTTTCAACTTTGTCAAATGGCCTAAATGGTTGGTGTTAGTGTCAAAGCATTCATAAATCTCTTCCACAAAGTGTGTCCAAGCAACATAGCCTTGATGAGAAGTTTTTCTCCATTGCCACCATTGCCAACGTTCTTGATCTAGATGGAGAACACCATATCAGAGTTTTGCCAAGTCATCTGTAATGCCGTATAAAGAGAAATAATGTTCCATTTGGGTTACCCAACCAGTGGGATCCAAGCCATCAAATTTGGTCACATCCACCCATGAAAGGCGTAGGTCACACTGAAAGTGATGGGACCAAAAATTATGGGAATGAGAGGAAGTTTCAGCTTCGGTATGAAGAGGTGGCTCAGATAAAGGGGGATCTGTAGGGATATGCAGCTTGGTGCAGATCATCGAAACAACAGATTCAATCTGGGTAGTCATGTCTTGTTTGAGTTCCTCAATTGAGGCGACGATGGAGGACTGCATGCTTGTATTGAGGGTGGAAACATTGACATTGAGCTGTTTCACTTCTTTTTGGGTCTCTGTGAAATTAGATTGAAAGGTATTGAAGCACATTTCCAAGTCTTGGCTACGGGTATGGGCCATGATGATGAGGGAACCAAAAAAGGGGCGGGTGGGGTCAAAATATTTTCTGAAAAATGATAGGTATGAATGTGATAAGGGCGAAGAGATAAATCCAATGGAATAGGTCTCAAATAATGGTGCAAAAATTTTGAGACTTTTGTTTTTTACACTTGCGGAGTTATACTCTGGTCTAAAGAATACTGTAGTAATGAAATGCCCAAATTCTTAACCAGGAAGAAATGTGTAGTGATTTGGCAACTCAAACACAGTTGCGCGATAATAGATCTTGTCTGTTTTAATTTTTGTTTTCGTCCCTAAGGGTTAGGTATTCAAGGGTTCTACAGACAAGGGTTTGCCCTGTGCTATAGCTCTTTGATATATGTGCGGGGTCCAACAGTAGTACTCGGCCCAATATCTCAGGGCACCAACTAAGGAGGCTAGACTGTGCCCTTATCCGTACTACCCGACTATCCAGGTACTAGAGAGTATCTTCCTGAGTGTTGTTCTCGGTGGCATTATAGCAGTTAGGCAACCGATCAGTTTATCTAAAGAGGGCTTAAGGAAATCTAGGCCGATCTGTACACAGGTGATGTCTGATGCGCTATCACTCGAAGGGGTACCAACAAGGGTTACAAGGGTGGCCAACAGATGTGAGCTTAAGTACCACTTGTATTTCCTGTGTGTATGAATCCCTCAACCATAGGTTTATGCACATAAGGACAGATCTCTGTGGCTTAAAGACGCCAGAATACGTCTCTGGCCTGAAAATTTTTTTAACCCACAATTTCTGCCGAGGAAAGTTCTCTGATACCACTTGTAATATTCTAGATATAAAAGGTATGCAGAACAGAAATAAAATTCTAGAAATGGAAGATAAACATCAATATAACCATAACAACACCACAATAACACTGAAATGATATAAAAATAACACTAGAAAGAACACTTTGATTCTGAGAGAAATGTTCACGGGCCTCTTTGAGGAGGCAACCTCTAGTCGAGCAGAGGTCTATTACAATAATATCCAAGCTAGGGTTCTCATACCCTTGACTCCTATTTATACTAAATATGTCTATCAAAAGAACCATCTAGAGGAAGATCCTTCTAGAAGCGAAAGATTCTATTAGGTCTTCTTACATTCGACTTATTCTACCTTATTGCAAGGCCTTATTAATATAGACCTTTATTACATCCAAATATATTGTTCTACCTACGTGAGGGGTTAGGTCCCTAACAAATGACCTGCTTCTAATAGGGGACGAGAAACTTATCGATGAGTGTAACAGGAAGCTTGTTGTAGAGTTCGAGATGAAATACCTAGGAATAATGCATTGTTTCTTAGGTCTAGAGGTATGGAAGACACTGGATGATATTTTCCTTAACCAAGGAAAATATGTTGTAGAAATCTTGAAGAGATTCAGAATGATGGATTGTAAAGCCATGTCTACACCGATGGTAAAGAATATGAAGTTATTGAGTGATACATCTTCAGAGACAATGGATGTCTCCATGTATAGACAAATGATTGGTTCATTGATGTATTTGACGAACACAACACCAGATATATGTTTTGTGGTGAACACATTGAGTCAGTATATGGTTGAACCGAGACGTGTTCACTTGATGGTGGCAAAACATGTATTGAGGTACTTGAAAGGTATAGTTGACTATGGACTCATACATATTTCAAATCGTTAGAGAAGACTACAAGGCTATGCTGATTCAGATTGGGTCGGTAGTGTTGCAGATCAGAAGAGTACATCAGGATGTTTCTTTAGTTTGGGATCATCTATGATCTCATGGCTCAGCAGGAAACAGACTAGTGTGTCACTCAGTATGACCGAGGAAGAATACATAGTAGCGTGTTCAGCTAGTAGCGAAGTTGTGTGGCTTTGAAAATTGCTTGCAGGATTGTTTGATATCGAATTGGAGGTGACTTGTATTTGTTGTGACAACCAGAGTTGTATAAGGTTGTTCGAGAAGCTAGTGTTTCATGGAAAGTCAAAGCTTATCAAGATCAAGTATCATTATATCTGAGACATGGTACAAAAGGGAGTAGTGAATCTCCAAAATGTTGCTACAGACGAGCATGTAGCAGATGTGTTGACCAAGCCTCTGTCAAAGGTGAAGTTTGACTACTTAGGGACAAGCTTGGTGTGGTCTAGAAGGACTTCCATCGTAAGAGGGAGTGATGAGCTACAGATGTGATTCCAGAGAAAATGACATGCAGAGTGTGGAAATAGTGGGTAGTCATTCACAGGCACATTATTGATTGTGGCACAAGTCAGCATGACCTCGCACAGGGTCAATAGGATGTTGATCCTTCGGGGCTGGAATATGCCCAGCTTCTACCAGACAACATAGAAATCAGCATGGAATATGTAAGATTGTATCAACCAGCATAGAAATCAATTTTTCTGTAACCGTGTTAGCAATAATTGCTCCTGCCATATTTCCCTCATTGTTGCTCCTCACTTTTCAATAATTTCTCCTAACCAGACACGTAACTTCTTTAGCATTGTGTTTTGCGAGGAGGAAACACGAGATATATAATCTTTCGTAACTTAACTAGAATGTAACCAATAATCTTATATTTTTATATCAAATTTATATAAATAGATAGGAAGTAAAAAAAATCTTATTTTGTCTATAGGTGCTTTCTACTTCTTAATATGACGGAGATGTGTAATTCATTCAGTTCTTAACATACAGTTGACATGTGACATTTAAAAGAAATTAATAACAAAAAAATATTTACATTTCAATGGTGTATTTTTTAGTATGAGGGAGATGTGTAATTCCTTTAGTGCTCAACATGGAGTTGACATTTGGCATATATACATGCATACACATACACATACATATAAATAACTAGCATATATCTATCTTAACTCCAAATCTATCATGCATTGAGAGGATCAAGTCCTGTGAAAACTTTGTTTAAATTGAGGAAAAATTTGCACCTCAAGGGATTTGATCCCCCTCAACACATAATAGATCCAGAGTTAAGATGGACCTATGATGGTTTAATGGCAATGCATCAACTCTCAGCTTTCTTACATTCACAAAACCATCACAATCTCAAGATTCTACATAGGCCAAACTATAGAAGATCAATCTATGAGAACCCAAAGACCCTTTGCTCATTTAAAAACCTCATTTTTAAACTTGTTATATTTGTCTCATGGCCTTCCAAATACCCAAGTGTTGAAATTCAACACTTATGTTCCAAGAGTTATACAAATTCACTCAAAGAAAGAAATATTTCGCTACATTATAAATTTATTACAATTTTAAGCAAAAGGATGAGTGCAAACTAATGATGGTATTTCACAATACATAGTGAATATTCAAATAGAAAAAACAACAGTCTATTGACTCTGAGGGATGATTCAAGATACTTTCACAACTAATTTGAATATGGTGTAAGAAGATGAAATATAGGAAATCAAATTAGTTTCCAAAATATATAATTTTTATTTGTGAAAGTTTTGAATCACTATGTGAAATTCTAATTTTTCTAGCAACGATAAATTACTTTTCCTATAAAATATAATGCATATGTTTGCATTAGTGTTGTGATTGAGTACCTAAATGATATAACTTCCTTACAATTATTTGTGCAATTACAAAGAACAATTTGTTCTTTTGCACCAATATTTTCCAAAAGTTTTAATGTTAATTTTATATTTTTATTGAAATTCAGAAAGTTAGCATAGCGATGAAATTATGAGGTCGAAGGATTTAAAATAAGGTTAAGTAAAAGCTAATCATGGTCTCTCATGATGCATTAGTAGCAATGCAAACATGGAAAAAAAAACAATTTATTGACTTGGAGGGATTATTTAAGGTACTTCCACAATGAATTTGAATATGGTGCAATAAGATGAAATGCAAGAAATTGAATTAACTTTTGGAGTATATAATTTCAATTTATGGAATTTTTGTATGACCACATAGAATTTGAGTTTTTCTAACAATGGTATGTTATTTTACCTACAAAATATAATGTATATGTTCACATTAGTGCAAGCATTGAGTACATGAATGATAGAAATTCCTTAATTTTTTTTTTATAGAGAACGCACATTATTCTTGTGCACAACTATTATTTCAAATTTTTTAGTAATGATTTTATAATTTTTTTAATTATTGTTACACATTATTTTGGTCACTCTGGTGATGTCTCTACAGTGTTGTATTTAGGCTCCCACAAGGACTTCTTGCCTGAGAAAAGTGACTGCTGTCTTCTTCCAAAAAACACATTTTTAAGATGAGTTCGCAGGCTGCCTATGTCACAGGGTGTGAAAATCCCTCATTCTCACAGGCCACCCACACTTAGGGTGTGAACTTTTTGCAGTCTTCTCCATAGATAGGGTGCGAAACTATTTTTAAGCTTGGAAAGGAGAAGAGGTCATGAAGGTTCTAGAAGGGGATCTTCTAGAAAATGAGTTGGCATTCACATGGTTGGCATCCTACTAACTTCTCATATTTGGTGGGATCATCCTCATCCATGTAACCATCCCTCCTTCTCCTATATATTGAAAGGTTTCTCAGGGAAAAGGTTAAGCAAGATTGAATGAAGAATTGGTGAAAGAATTGTGTGAAGAACCCTGCTTGGAAAGAAGCATGAAGACTCTATTTGGTCTATCAAGAGGTATTGGATCTTCTTCATGCAAGTGTAGAGAAAGTGTGTGTGTGTTAGAACCAAGGGTCACTGAAAGGAATCTTGCAACATCAAGACGATCAGATTGTATCTTCTACTTTCATTTAATATAATACAGTGACATGTCCCTTTCCCATAAAATCACTCTTATTTTATAGCATAACTCCTTGATCATATGCATAGGTTGGTATTGAATATACTTTGCTATCTTCACTTTGGTTGGTTTGTGTTATCTTGGACTTGACTTCACAAGAGCACCAGAGTGAAGTGGGAACAACAGAGACCTGATATAGAGGTATGCCACTCATTCCTCCTTATTAGTAGATTCAATGACTACAACTTAGGGAAAGATTCATGTCCTGTCTTGTTTTTTTCTAGACCTAGGTGGATCTAGGGAGATCTGTTAGTGTCCGCACCTACCGATTTGTCCGATAACAAAATTGGTGACTCCATTGGGGATACAACCCATTTTTGGTGGTTTTTTCTTGGCCATTTTCTCTTAACCTACCATTTTTCATTCCCATCAATCTCTGAGTCTTGAGCAGACCCTTACAGTCTCCCTAGATCCAGAAGTTCCCTCAGAAGTTTTGTCCTTTTTCCAAAATTTGCTTGATTACAGACCTTCTCGCACTCCACCCTTCTATAGCCTGCAAGAACTACTAAAGTTCACACCCTGTTGTTCAGTTCAGTGTGAACTTCTCGCATTCTGCCTATGTCTAGCATGTGAGAATCCTTGATTCTCACACTGTACCTCACTGCCAGCCTGCGAACCCACTTGCAAAAATTTTGGATTAAGTCTTTTGTGTCCTCAGATGCCCAGATTTGTTTATGTGTCTAGGAAGAACTTATCTTGCCAGTGATTTAATGTTTCTTGACTTCAAATCTCGTGAATGATTAGTTTCCAGAAATCGAAAGCTCTTCTTGATCATGTTTTCTCAATTTTTACCTCTTGACCTTTTCGCAACAAGGGTATAATCTCCAGTTTTGAAATCCAAGTGCTTTTTGGGTTGAGAGCCTTTGATTGGTTTAAAAGTTGAGATCAATTGTTCTTTTCAATTGCTTATTACTTGGAAAATTGTTACCCATGTGCATTTGAAGAGATTGGTCTTGTCAGTTTGTTATTTTTTTCTTCATTGAAAGATTGGTTTGGGTGTTTGTTGTGTATTTCTTTTTCGTTGGTTGCTTAATTTTTCTTAGTTCCACCCATATTGTTTGGTTTCTAATAAAAAATTAAAGAAATTTTCTTTTTTAAGCAAATTTTTTTTATTCGAAAATATTGGCATTCAAGTATTGAAAGAGAAAGAATAGGGAATTTGCATTGTTCATGGTTGTTTGATATTACATTTCAGAGAAGATCATACATCATAGTTCGTATTGTTCCAGAAAACTCCTCTTTCCCTCCTGTAAATAGGATTCATCGAACAAAAAATTTGTATCATTCATTCCTATTTATGCATTGTTGGGTCAGAGTTTCACACAACATTGGTTTCGTTTCCGTCTTCTTTTGGGTAACAACAACCTTTAATAATATTGCACAAATTTAAAATTCAACTAGTAACTTCTTCTAGGGTTCTTTAACACCAACATTAACTAGGCTAGAGCTTTGGAATAGGCAGTGAGGCACACTCTCCGAAGCATAAAACAAACAATAACATCTTGTGATAAGGAGTGTTAAATTCCATTTGCAACATTTTGTCCCGGGACACCCTTCTCACACAAGGGTCAAACCTGAGGTTGCATCAAGATTGATAGAGTTACTCACCTTGCTTTTTTGATATTGGTGTAGAGATTGCACTTATTACGGGGGTCACTTCAAGGTATACCCACAATGATGAGTGGAAGCCTCTCAAGTTGATTTTGGGCTAGATACCCTGCCCTTGTGTATGGATCAAACTGTCGACTGTTCCCCCATGCACCATTGTTGTTGGTGGTAACCTTAGTAGCCTACCTTCTTAGGGTCTTACACAAGGTGACTGTGAAGGGGTAAGTCTTCACGGTACCTGGAATCGATGTTGGCCAAACTCACTCAGGCTCCTTGGAGGGTATACTCACGATTATGTGTGGGAGCTTGCACCAGGGTGTAAGTCTGTTAAGCAGGTTGTCAACGTAACTTTTCCACCCTAGCCTAGCCCCCTTCTTGTCTCGTCGTCGCAACATTGGATTTCATCACCAACTAGTGACTTCGGAATTGGAAGGTCTTGTTTTCTTGGTTTTGCTTCCTAGATTTTACTAGCGCATGCTGTTTGTTTACCCAAGTTGGCCATAGAATTTATTTCGTAAGTTTCTAACTCGATCATGATTGACCCTCCACGTCATTCACATAGGATGCAAGGCTTACCCCCAGAAGATCTGGAAGGTTCTCAACCCTTGCCTACCAACTCACCAGAGGGCTCTCCTCAATAGAGTGAAGTCCAAGACATTGCCACTCCACAAGTGGAAAGAACTAACTCTCTAGAACGGTTCTGAATTACCAATTCTCAAGAGGAATTTCAACTTCCTTCTGATTCCGGGAGACGTATTGTGCGAGTAAATTCTTCCTGAGATTTAGTTGTTCAGTCTTTTGGATCACCAAATGGAACTTTCATAGGACCGAAGGGTCAAGATCCTTTTTGGACTACTGGCATTTTAAGACGGGATCTCTTTGGCTCAGGAGCAGGCGTTGATATCATTGTCGCACTTGAGCTGCCCGAAACATCTGATCTAGATGCAATACCTTTTACTACTGCATATTATTTCCTTGGTATAGATGCTTCGCCAGCTGACGACATATTGACTATGCCTCTACAAATGGTCCATCACACAATGGTCCCAGATACTATGAATCCTCACACCAGGATTACTGCGGCTAGCCAAGCCCCCATTGGCACACTGCTTTCGCCCAAACTAACCCCAACACTTCCGCCTGGATATCATGCGTTGAATGCTTGTATTCCCGCTCCTACACAAATCACATCCGGGACTCCTAGTGGTTCCACTCCTTTTGGGCACCATATTCCCAGTTTCATTTTGACACTTCCTCCACCCCCTTTCAGAGGACCTCTTCCATCCTCTATCAGAGGCACTAATCCTAGTGGCACCATCCTGTCTTTCACACCTAACTAAAAAATTCCTATTAGTGGACAATTTCACCAAGGAGGCCAAACTCAACCCCCTCTTGCAGGACAAATCCCAATTGGGATGCAACCCCCACCGATCCCACCCTATGGACAAAACATACCTCCATCCTTGGCCCAGTATTGGAATTATCTTATACAACACAATCCTTAATCGAATGGGGGGAAACAACCTCAAGCTAACTCCGTCATACCCCCTAGTACAGGCCAACCATATCCAGGCATGTCTAATCCTATTTGGGGCTTGAACACTCAACCCCACGCCCATGTTCAAGGGTACAACCCTACGAATTACTTGCCTCCACACCAACAACCGAATCTGCTCGGATCTTTGCATTATATGCAGACTGCTTATGGTCCCACTGGTTTACCGACGGGACTCCCTCCCTAAAGTCACCAGTACCCGCATGTGAATAGACAATTACCTTTCTTAGCCACCCTAGACCTCCCAGATCTGTCAAGGATTTTAAATGATCCGATCCGTCACTCTCCTCAATGGCTCGCCATACCAGCCAAACTACCATCCGAAATCCCTAAATTCGATAGTAAACCAGGAGAGGACCCGAACAATCATGTAATGACTTTTCACCTTTGGTGCTCATCCAACTCTTTGATGGATGACTCTATTCATTTATGCCTTTTTCAGCGAACCTTCATAGGTTCCGCCACGAAGTGGTATATTGAATTACCACGAGGTTTCTTCACCGACTTCAACACCCTCACTATGGCTTTCCTCACCCACTACTAGTTACCGATTCACTACGAAACGAGAACCGAGATTTTGAGTTCTTTCAAACAAACCAAAGCCACTCATATCTTTGATCACATTCATGAGTGGCGACGAAGATGACGTCTCATCAAACTTGAACTTCCTGATCAGTTGCTGGCAGAATGGTTCACGAAATCATTTATGAACGACATAACTCGTGACATTGCCATGGGTGGAGTTATCACAGAAGAATAGGAAATTAGTCGTGCCCAATACCTAGACCTCATTTACTCACAAACAGGTACTCTTTATGACTTACGCCTTGATGCACCTCGTCCTTCTACTTCTGCTACTTCAACCACTCCTGCTGCTTCTCATGTAGCTGACGGTGTGATTGGCACCTTCCATGCCCAATCTCATTCCATCCAAACCTCTAGAAACAACCCCAAATCCATTTCTTCTAATGTTCAAAATGCTCCCTCTCCTACCCCTCCCACCGGCAAGACTTCCGAGGTAAATTCTGTTCAATCTACCCTCGCTGGAAAAAATAAATCCAAAAAAGGAAAGGGTAAGACCAATGAGGATAAAAATAATCCACAAAATGAGAAAACTAAAACACCACCTGTTAACGATAGGGATAAGTGAAAACCCCGATACCCTTGTTTTATCTGTGGTGATGATCACTACACTAAGGATTGTCCACGATGAGCTGAGGTTACTAAGTTCCTTCAAGGGACCACAAAACCCCCCACTCCGGCCGTATTGTCACAACCCTTCCCTTCTCAACAACAGGGCCAATTGGTCATTCATTAACAACCTTCCCCTTCCAATACATCCTATGTCTTAATGTGTACAGGTGATTCAAAGAAGAATGACATCACACTTACCACTCGAGCCAAAGATTATCCTTCCTCCAAAGAGAATGTTGATGCAATACCTCCTTTGTTGGTCCAACCATCTCCCATGACTCCACCTACCAATGGTCCTCTTCATCTCGAACGACCAAGCTTAGATACAATTCTTCGCCCTCCTCCAAAGGGTGTTGTTCGAAAATCGGCTTTCAAACCCCATGCACATGCTGCCCAAAACTACTGTATTGTCGAAGATCTGGCCCAAGCATCATCCGCAATGTCAGCCCTCGAATTCCTTCAGAGTTGTCCTATAAAATGGAAGGCACTGTTGAAATCTATTGGTGGAATTGACCCCACGGATATGAAATTAATAATTTTTGACTTGGAAGATCACATTCCAAGGTTACCCCCTCAACTTGCATTCCAAATACAAGTTATTGTCTCCGACAAAAACATTTGTAGAATGGTTATTGATGAGGGTGGCTCGACTTGTGTCATGTCTATTACCTGTTGGAAAGACATCAACTCTCCTCCTTTGACTGAATCCCACAACACGCTCAAAGCCTTCAATAGATCTGGTTTTAAGCCTTACGGTGTCCTCCCTTCATTGCATATTACGTTAGAAGGCAAAATGGTCCAAGTTGAAGTGGAGTTCTTTGATGCTCCTCTCGATTACAACCTTCTACTTGGTTGTAGCTGGATTGATTCCATGCGTGCAGTTGTGTCGACTCTTTTCCATGTCGTGCATTTATCAAATCGAGGAAAAGTAGTTACCATCGACTAATTGGCCTTATTTCACTCCAATGCACGTATCGACAACGTACCGTTCATTGCAACCCCCCCCCCCCGAATATGATAATGTCGGTGTGGGTCTTCTTAAAGATTCCTCATTAATGGGTACTTTCCCCATCACACCACCCGATGTTCCACATCCGTTTGTTGCCTCGATCAACGTGATCTCCACCTATATTCGTGCAACCCCTGTGTCTTACGACCCATGGATGGTAACCAACCCCAAAGATCATCTTTGTTATGGCGAAAAAATGCCTTTGAGTCTAGTCGAATCCGTTTACTAGGCCATTCAATCGGCAATCCCTTCTACCCCCTCTCTTGGTGATTTATCTCTAGATCCATTCCGCGTCATTTTTCCCACGGATGAGATGATTATGTTTGTTATGTCCATGGAAGACACCCCTTGGGACAATGGACATCATCATTCCATCCTCTTCCTGGAACAACACACCATCGAGGGTTACCAACGGATATCGACCCCATCAACCGTTGTCGTCATTTCTACCATTCCTGAGTCTACACATGATCTATTCTACGAAGGGAACTTAAGTAATATCTCACCCACCATCCCCCTTGACATATCCATAAAACTTGGAATTGTCGAAAATGTGCATATCGGAGCTCTGTGTTCCCATGACGAAGTTGTCACCTACAAGTCTCTTTTCCAAGAATTTCGTGACGTCTTCACTCGGAGATATGAAGAAATGCCGGGTATTGACCCCGACATTGTGATACATGAGATTAAGACATACCCAGATGCTAAACCCATTCGACAATGACTTCATCCGGTCCACCCACGTAAAGAGGCCGTTATCAAGCTTGAAGTTGAGAAAATTCTCAAAGATGGCTTTATTTACCCCGTGGCTCTAACTGACTGGGTTTCCAATCTTGTCCCGATTGACAAGAAACAAGACACAATCCGCGTGTGCGTTGATTATAGGGACATTAACAAAGCTTGTCCTAAAGACAACTTTCCTACCCCCTTTGTTGACCAGATCATCGACGATTGTGCCAGAAGTGAAATCTTCTCTCTGATGGATGGTTTCTCTAGATATAATCAAATCAATATCGTTCCCACAGACCAACACAAGACCGCTTTTATTTTTCCTTGGGGCACTTTCGCATATCAGAAACTTCCATTTGGTTTAAAGAATGCTGGCACAACTTTTCAGCATGCTATGTCTTACGCCTTCCATGATATAAAGAACATTGTGCAACCATATCTCGATGACTTACCCGCTCATTCCATTCTCCGTGTAGATCATCCAATACACCTCCATGCCATTTTCCTTCGATGTCGGTTTTACCATATATGCTTGAATCCCCACAAATGTGTTTTCTGTGTAGAATCCATCCGACTTCGAGGCTTTATTGTTTCACGTCAAGGGATTAGGGTAGATCCTTTGAAGGTCGAGGTGATTCTCAATATCCCTCCTCCTTTCTCACTTCGCTAGTTCCAAAGTTTGCAAGGGAAGGCAAACTTTCTCCATCGTTTCATCCCAAACTATGCTGAGCTAACTCTTGGATTTACGCGACTGCTCAAGAAAGGTTCTGAGTTCATATGGGATACCACTACCAACAAACCTTTTGAAGCTTTGAAACTGTCTTTGAAACATACCCCACTACTCTTCCCACTTGATTACAGTCGGGATTATTTCCTTTACCTCACAGCTTCGGACTATACCATCTCTATGGTTCTCGTCCAAGAGGATGGTTCTCATGAAGAACATGCCATTTATTACTTGAGTTGGAGTCTCACGACTATCGAAACCAAGTATTTACATGTTGAAAAACCGGCCTTGGTAGTCGTCCAAGCTATTCAATGTTTCCAACACTATATTCTCTCTCGCAAGACTACGATAATTTCTAACTGCAACCCTATGCAGCACATTCTTACACGCCAATTGCTAGGGGGAAAATACTCCAAATGGATCATAATACTCCAAGAGTTTGACTTAGAATTCGAACGTGCTAAGTCCAAGAAATCCTTGGTGTTTGCCGAGTTGATATGTGACCTTCCCTTCTCTGAGATGGAAAATGTAGTAGCCGATTCATTACCCGATGAATCCCTTTTCTTGATTAGTTCCAATGACCTTTGGTACAGAGATATCATCATATATCTCCATACCCAGAATTTCCAGCCCACTTTGTCTAGCATTGACCATCGTCGAATACACTACCAAGCCCTTCAATATATTATCCTTGGTGATACTCTTTATCGTCATCGGATTGACTTCATTTTTTTACGCTACCTCACATTTGACAAAACCGAGAAAGCCCTAAATGAATGTCATTCTGGAGCCTGTGGTGGTCACATGTCTGGGTATGCTACTGCCCAGAAGGTCTTATGAGTAGGGTATTTTTGGCCTTCTTTATTCAACAATTATATAATTTCCGTCCAAAAATGCCATGCTTGCCAAACCTACAACAATAAAATATGATCACACCTTGCTCCTCTACACCCTGTGGTCTCCGTTGGTCCTTTTGTGAAATGGGGTATCGATTTCATGACATGTCACCCTCACTCGGTTGGGGGGCATGGATACATTATTGTAGCTGTAGATTATTTTACGAAATGGGCCGAGGCGATGCCAACATTCAACAATACCGGAAGGACTACAACATTATTCATATTCAATCACATCATTTCTTGTTTTAGTGTTCCTCAGGCTATTGTTACTAATCACAGTAGCCACTTTAGAAACTTCATGATGTCCGAACTCACTGAAAAGTTGGGTCTTTGCCATAAAAAATCAACACCTTATCACCCACAAGTGAATGACCAAGTTGAAGCAATAAATAGGGTCCTCATTACCATGCTTCGACGAATGATAGGGATTCACAAAATGAGTTGGCACAGGATGTTGTTTTCAGCATTGTGGGCTTACTGGACATCTGTTAAGTCTGCTACCAGGTTTACACCATTCCAGTTAGTTTATGGTCTAGAAGCCATCTTGCCGATTGAATGTGAGATACCCTCCGTAAAACTAGCCGTCAAACTTCTCCCAAACACTTATGTCGAAGAAGAACGTCTGTTGTATCTCATGCAATTAGACAAAACCCGTCGCGATGCCATTTTAGTTATAGAAGCCTAGAAGAAACACGTGAAAGCCCAATATGACAAACATGTCAGGCCACCCATTTTCTTCGAAGGTGATCTGGTTCTCCTTTACGAACAAGATCGGGATATGCTAGGAGCTGGAAAATTTGAATCTATGTGGTGAGGTCCTTATATCGTTAGATGAGTTTTGGAGAAAGGATCTTACGAGTTGGTGGAATACGACGATATCCCTTTGAGTGAACCCAAAAATGGGTTGTACTTAAAGAAGTACTATGCCTAAGACCACCTGTGCATGAGTGCTTGTATTTTATTGTATCATACTTTTTGTGTGTTACTGTAGTATGCTTTTTCGTTATTTGGTCTCTACCCTCGACCACTTATGTTACGTTGTGCTTGGTTTCCAGATGTCAGAGTCTTCGCTACCCCACATTGGCTTCGCCGATGGTGCTAGTCGTAGTACTCATAACCTTGCTTCTACTGCATGCGCAATTTACACACCTACAAATGAACTTATCAGTCTGCGAGGTGTGTGCCTTGGTCGTGTGACCAATAATATTGCATAATATAGCGCCGTTAGTCGAATTTTTGATTGATGCTATTTCGTTTGGTATCCACCACCTGTTTATACGACTCGATTCACAACTAGTAGTATTACAACTAAGTAATGTCTATGCTATTCGAAGTCCTACTTTATTACGGGTATATTTACGAATTTGCCTCTTGGAACGTTATTTTGATTATATTGAGTATAAACACATTCCTAGATGTCTAAATACATTGACTAATGCATTAGCTAACTATGTGTTAGACAAACATTTGGGCCATTTATAAACCAATCACACATCACATGTATCACACAACACAAAATAAGCCGGTAGAAGCCATATATATGTATATAACGATCAAAAGTTTTTACAAAAAGTTTCTGTCCAAGGACCAAAATATCAAAATAAAAAGTCCATAGCTTCTACAAAATAATGTCACGGATGATGCTCATGATAACACACAACTTCTCGGGCTACCCTATGAAGCAATCGACTGATAGACTCGGACATGCCCACAGTATGGCGTTGGTAACGTCTAGGTATCTCCCCAATAGCAATATCCGAGATGTCTGCGATCAACCCCTCCAAGTTCTGCTCCACTGCCTCGTAGTCTTCGGCATCCCATCTCACCAATGGAGTTGCCTCTCCTTGCCATTGAATAGGAGACGTTCCTGGAGGTTGATATGGCCCCACATCTATGTCATCAAAAAGAGATTTTTTGATTAGTTCTTGGACAAACATAAAAACATTTCATATGATAAAACTTGCAAAAACATTTAAAAAGAACAAAATGTGTACTTCTTACCTAAATCACCCCATTGAGCATCCTCAAGCAGGGCCAAATCCGGATCCCCTCAGAAATCCAAACCAGTGTATGCGTAGTCATCAATCATCAACATCTGGGGCCTTAAACAATCAAAAAATGAATCATTGTACTTGATTATAGGCCCAGCTATGTGTCGAGCCATGAGGTTACACCACCTCAGCATCCTCGGATCCTATGGGGCCGGTAATCCCCAATCAGCCTGTCGTTGTAGTACTGGGACCCTCTCGAGGAAGAATGACACCAAAAGTGATCTGTACCCAAACTGCTTCAATTCACCCTTTCGTCACTTCGTCAATTGTCTTTTCATACTACGGAGAACTACATCTGACCAGTTAAAGAACCGAGGCTTTGTATACTCTATGGCATATTGGAAGTAGCTCTGCAGAGGCATGTGTGGAGCCGCACTCCCAACCATGCGTGCGATAGTGAACAAGATGGTATGCAGGGTCAAATCTTGGACCTCCCAAATAGCAACCTTAGCCTTTCTTTTTTCTGCCTCAGGAACACAATACTGGCGACAATACTCACTCATAGGGAGTCCACCACCTCGGCCACCGATCAAGCTAGTGTGGTATCCATGTTGTGATAACCCCATTAGAAAATAGATATCCTCGATATCTAGGGTCAGCATATGGACTCCCACATGAAATAACTGTTGGTCCACATCCCACATGTGAACCAGGTATTCCAACAATCTGAGTTGGGCTCTCATGCCCAAAATCTTGAAGAATTTCAATAGCCCACAGTCTCGGAGGGCAACGACTGTACCTGGGTCATTACTGATAATGGAATCATCCTCCTCATGTTCTCTTTCTCACTACTCCAACATTGTGATGGTCAAACACCTGCACAAGAGCCATGAGAGAAGAGTCAACAACTTGTTTCAAACTTTTGCATAATTTTTATTGAGCAAAATTTAACTTTAAAATCCATGTTTCGGCCCTCGTAGGTGAGCCTTTGGCACAGTGAAAGATTCTCGCAGGTTCCCTAAAGACCACCTGAGAGAATATTAGATTCTCGTAGGTCCCGCATGGCTCGCCTACGAGAATGCTTGAGCACATGGTCGTCCCTAAAAATGGACTTAAAAACTCAAAAAATTGCCAATAAAAACTAAAAATAAACCATGGAAAAGTTGAAAGATCAAGAGCTTACCTCGTTGGCTGAAATGGTTTGCCGAATGATCACTTGTGCCTCCCGCAATTGAGCAAAGAAATTTGGGGGAAAATGAGGTATGTTGGGCAAGTTTTTGGCAAAATCACAATGAAATGGTAAAAAGCCCTTTTTACCCATATTTATTCACTTTTTACTATTTTTTATTGATTTTTTATATTATTTTTTGTTTTTGCTTATGAAACCTAATGTCCTAATAGCCTTGTGAGTATGGTTTTCCGCAGGTATGGTAACTTCGAAGTCCAAACGAGGGGGTATGAGTATTTTTTCTTTTTGTCGCATGTACAATTACTTTTTTAGGGTTTTTGTAGGAAAAACCTCGAGCTCAGTCTTCGTTCGTTCTCGCGCTCGAAAATATATGAGAATGTAACCGAGTATGATTTTTCTTGTCTTTTCGTACTCGTTATGGTAACATGAAAATGATGAACTTAAGGGAGTATCCTTTAAGCTCTTTTCACACTCCATAAAAACAAAAAGGTTGCTGAGCGATCTTGTTCTCTTCACGCTCGTTAAAGTATCTGAAGAAAATGTTTGACGGACAATAGTTTATCGCTTTTTCGGTCTCGTCGAACTTATTTATGAAAAAGGAACTGGGAGAGTTCTCTTTAAGTGTTTTTCAGACTCTCAAAACATGAAAAACTCCTGAGTTTTCTATCTTTAGACTTGTTAAACAAACATCGAAAGACCCACAATGGGAATGAACCACTCCTTCCTAGGGTTCATTAAATATACTCCGAGGGACTCATCTGAAGGATGGGCTTACATCAACAAGCATATGTTATCCTCCTCAATCTTGCGTAAAAATAAAGAGGTACTCGCCAGAGGTGGTGGGGGAAATTTTGGGAAAGGGATGTGTTTTCATATTCATATTAATGGTAGTAAGCATCACTCTTGAACATGACACCTTTTATTCATCATTTGAATCCAGGTTGGAAAATCCATTTGTCTCTTGTTCGACTTGCTACAAGGTCATATCTTGGGTCGTCTTTGAGTCAGTGCTGCCAAGTCCTTAGTCATGTTGTTCATATGTTCAAGAGAAGTTCACATGAGCCCTTTATTGAGTCGGCCATCTACAGTTGTCCATTCTTACTATGTCGGCCTTCACTGTGTCCGTTTCGACTCGTATTCATACTTTGTCTCATCCTCAAATTATGTTACTTATTTCGTGTCATTGATGGGGGATACATCAAGGCCCTCTTGTGACGAGTCTTGTTCCGTCGACTCCGACTCATTATCTGGAAACAAGACTTAGAAATCATTTAGTACCTTGGAACTTGCATGCCTTAATGGCAGGTCTCTTCGCTTTCGACAGAGGTTTCACATCATTGATCCCTTATAGAGAGATTCCGCCGAGTGATCGACGTCATCTCATTCATTCTCATTCGTTCGGATTATACTTCGGTACCTTGGGAGTCATTGACATCAATGGTGATTTCCCTCGCACTTGTTAACGGTTTTCATCAATGACCAGTAATCAAGTGGTTTCTACCATGTTCGACTTTAGCGCATGTAATCGCATGGCTAGATTCGTACTTTCAGATGACGGGATTGAAGACCCTGGGCATCATATTTTTGATCTAGGCTGCTATGGAGTATGTATGATTTGTGTCGGTGCATAGATCCACTTTGTATGTCACGTGGCCATGTCTCTTTAATGCAAATCTTCTCACATAGATCCACAGTGTATTCCTGGTGGCTATGTAGAATTTTGATGACATGGATCCACAATGTATGATTGGTGGCCATGAATTACGTTTATGATTCCATTCATTTGTGAGCTGAGCATGGGAATGCTTACCTCATAACTGGTACTATATTCTGCAGATGCTTGTTTGTTTACAGGTTTCTGATTAGGTGTGCTCCTAGTTTCTAACACACACACACAGTTTACAAAGTATTTCGACTGTCACAGATTCCAGCATCATGCTTTGGGGGGCATTCTGTTACACATTGTTTTGTCACTCTGGTGATGTCTCTACAGTATTGTATTCAGGATCCCACAAGGACTTCTTGCCTGAGAAAAGTGATTACTGTCTTCTTCCAAAAAACACATTTTTAAGATGAGTTTGTAGGCTGCCTATGTTATAGGGTGTGAAAATTCCTCATTCTCGTAGGCCACCCACACTTAGGGTGTGAACTATTTGCAGTCTGCTCCATAGATAGGGTGTGAACCTGTTTTTAAGATTGGAAAGGAGAAGAGGTCATGAAGGTTCTAGAAGGGGATTTTCTAGAAAATGAGTTGGCATTCACATGCTTGGCATCCTAATGACTTCTTAGATTTGGTGGGATCATACTCATCCATGTAACCATCCTTCTTTCTCCTATATATTGAAAGGTTTCTCATGGAAAAGGTTAAGCAAGATTGACTGAAGAATTGGTGAAAGAATTGTGTGAAGAACCCTACTTGGACAGAAGCTTGAAGAATCTATTTGGTCTATAAAGAGGTATTGGATCTTCTTCATGCAAGTGCAGAGCAAGTGTGTGTGTTAGAACCAAGGGTCACTGAAAGGAAGCTTGCGACATGAAGGCGATCAGGTTGTATCTTCTACTTTCATTTAATATAATACAATGACATGTCCCTTTCCCATAAAATCACTCTTATTTTATAACATAACTCCTTGATCATATGCATAGGTTGGTATTGAATATACTTTGCTATCTTCACTTTGGTTGGTTTGTGTTGTCTTGGACCTAAATTCACAAGAGCATCGGAGCGAAGAGGGAACAACAGAGACTTGATATAGAGGTATGTCACTCATTCCTCCTTATTAGTAGATTCAATGACTACAACTTAGGGAAAGAGTCGTGTCCTGTCCTGTTTTGTTCTAGATCTAGGTGGATCTAGGGAGACCTGTTAGTGTCCGCACCTACCGATTTGTTTGATAACAATTATGAAAGCCATTATAGCCTTGAAATTATGAGGCATGCATTAGTGTAGGGTTTGAGGGTCTTAACATAATCAAATAATGTTTTTTTAGATTGTAGATCTTGTTATGTACTAGTATATATATATATTGATAAAAAAATTATAGTGGGAAAAAAATATGTTCGTATTTTAAGATTCTCACATATGTCAAGACAAAAATAAATTAAAAATAATAAACAATATTATCTAATAAAATTTATTTATTTGAAATCTACATAGTCAGAATTATACATGTGTGTAGTTTCATCGACAATGGATTTGTCTACCTAGTTTTTAAAAAACACTGCCAAAATGGAGATATTGAAAGGAATCTAAAAAAATGGAGGTTTTAATGTTTTTGTAGCCCAAACCACTAGGTTTTTCATACCGAACCTAAATATGAAGAAACCAAGTTAGCAAACATGTAATTTATAATTCTTAATCCCGCTAAGTATTCAATTTAAGAAACATGCACACATTATAAGAACATGTGCACATTTTAAAGAATGTGCACATTCCTAGAATATGCATGTGCTATTGTGAGTAAAAATTCACAAAAAGACTACAAATACATGTCCTTTTACTCACAATGCTAACACCTTGGTTGGAAAATATCAACTCCTAGAGCCAAGCACTCTCCTCATATCTTAGAAGAAGTATCATGAAATTAATCTTGGTCATGATGTTCATGAGATAGTGTAGTTGAACAAACAAATTAAATCATTGAAGAAGAATAATGAGAAGCAAATGTTTGATTTCAATTCATCAAGATTGATATGATATTTTTATGATCATCTCCTTTCTTCTATTTGAAGGTCCATCAATGCTCAATCAAACTAAGAGAAAGTCTAGTGCTCTTAATCAAGAGGGAGACGTCAAACCAATCATAGACCTGAAGTAAGGGGTAGCTCCTCTTTCCACACAATATCATCATTAAGATCTTTCAATTCTATTCACAAGAACATTTATATAATTAGATATGGATAAAACTAAGAACATTTCACCTTCTTGAATAATCTACCCCCATTTAAGCTTAAATCCCTTGAAGGTTTCCCAATCAAGCTAGCCTTCATGAAGCTTGGTATATGTTTAAATGTAGGTTCATATTGTTCTTTTCCTTTTTCCCAATGCCCATGGTATCATAGAACATACCTCTTATGCTTAGGGCCTATGATAGCTTTGTTCATGGCCATTAAGCCTAACAAACTTTGTTTAGGGTATGAGGTCCTTGTTTTCCTCCCTTAGCCATGGTAGGGGTCCTGACACCCGTCCTTATTATGAAAAACATACTAATAGTGCCCATACTCATAGTCATAAGCCTTGTTCATGGCCATTAAGCACATGAAAGATTCATTTAGAGCATGAGGTCCTTGTTTTCCTTTTTCATCCATGTATAGGCCATGTCTCCCATGTGTTAAGAAAAACTCCTAATGGTGCCCATATCCCACCTAGAAACCAAAGATCCCTTAGATGGGTATTTTTTAGGGGAAAAATTTCACCAATTGGTTATTTTTAAAGCATTTTCTAAAGAAAATATTTGCAAATTTGGTTAAACATTCACCTATTTGCTACATAAATATGAATAAATTTATAATATTCACCTAAAATGTATAAGCTTTAATAGTAAATTATATGGTTTTTATTGAATATTTATCTATATATCTATATGTATGATTTTTCAAACATAAATAGTTGCCTAGAATACTATACATATGTATAATATTTGAATTCTTAAAAAAGGCCTTGACCCTTAGAAAGGATTGATTTAGTTGTTTGAGTCCTAGTTGATGGCCCTTACACTTAGGAAGCTTCATTTTAGGCATAAGTTCCTTTTTTTCCTTCCCTGGCCATGGTCTAGGCCCCGAGACCCATTTTTGTTATGCAAAACATACTAATGGCACTAAATATCCCCCACAGTGGCTAATGATCCTTTACAAAGGTATTATGTGATTGTTTGAGGACTACTAGACGAAGCTTGATCATGATGAGATTAAAATAGGGCCTTAGCACCTTATGTTCCTTCCCTAATCATGTTCAAATCCCTTAGTGCATTACATGGTACAAAACCCCTCCCAATGGAACTAAGGTCCAACAGAGGTCTTGAGACCCAAATATGGTGTTAAATACCCAAGAATGGAACACTTGAAGGTTAGATATCCCTTAGAAAGGAGGTTATAGATCCATGTTTTGTATGACTATGAAAAATTCTAGTGTTTCTAACTTGTAAGTTACTTTTCCTACAAAATATAATGCATATGTTCATGTTAGTGTGGTGGTTGAGTCCTAAATGATGGAATTTGCTTAAAATAATTTGTATAATTATACAAAATAGTTAATTCTTGTGCAACGTTATTTTTTGAAAATTTTAATTTTTTTAATAATAAAAAACAAGGCTTTACTTCACATTATATACAACAAAATGTACAACAATTATAGATGGAGACTTGCCTCTAAGGAAACTAGGACCTCCATCTTTAGATCATAACAACCACTTCCATTCTTATCTATATACTCTTTTCTATTATCTAACTTACAAAAAAAAAAAAATTCCCTATGTAAACTATCTATGTTCTACCATATAGCACTTACAATACAAAGAGGATAAGACACACATCATTCCTCAGGTGGATAATTTCTAGTCTCCTATGTCATATTTCCCTCCTTGATACTCTCAATGATTATCTCTTGTGTAATCCCAATCTATTGTGGGTTATCATCCAACACAATTGGATTGTTTTGAGTTCCTATGGTGGCATCAAATATCTTTGTCGGGTTCCTAGTTGAGTTAAAATCTGAAGCAAGATAGAGATATAGCTTAATTATGAAAATATATTGAAATACAACTTCAAACTTTGCCTTTGAAAAGTTGAATATAGTGTATAATATCTTGTTGCTATTCTGTTTTGTGCTCCAACGCTTGGGCTATCATGGCTTTGACAAGCCAATAGGTTTTAGTGATCCTAAATTATGTGGTATCTCTAGTTCTGAGATAGACCGGATCCCTAAACCATCCTTCTATATCTCCCAACACTAAGGTATCAATCAAGCCTTGTCTTTTCTTCCAAGCCAGGTTCTCCATATTCTCTGTTTCATATTTAACACGTGTAGGGAATTTTTCTTGAATTTTTTTTTTCAGTTGCAAGGGCTTCCTTCTCAGCCCTATATAGGTGAGGAATATTCCTTGAGGTGGATGTCCCAATTTATCTATCCCTTGATTTTTTCCTATGACCTCACCCAAACTTGACAGAGTTTGGTCTGGTCATGGTTGGGGATCACAATTGCACGGTAGGATAAATATTTAGCAGAGTCCCCTAGGTGGAAAGAGTGGATTTTGACACAATGAGGAAGAGGTCATAGAGATTTTTCCTGAATGTGAAGTAGATATAGAGTTCTTCCCTACCTTGATTAGTGGTAACCCAAACCCCAAGACAAATAGAAAGACTCCCAGAAAATATTTCTCGACCACGACTAGAACCCAACCACACATAATTAAAATAGGTAAGTAGAGAAATATATAGATGTGACCTGAAATACTAGTGCTAAAGTCCTAGAGTGCTAATATCATTCACCCAAGTTTTCAAAAGCCTAGCGTTGTCCCTGGTAGGCCAATGTTAGTGTGGTCGATCTTCCTCTTCAATAGGGGGTGAATTTCTCACTGCTTATATTATCCCTTGATATCTCGATTACCATAATTTTCAAAGAAGGTAGAGCAATGTCATGAAATAGAATGATTCCTAAAATAATTCCAAAGTTGATCATTGTACTCCTGCCCTAGTTTCACCCTTGTAGTGTTCACTTCATCTGCTAGAGAATTGGGGTTTGTACACCTCCCTTCCTCCCACCTCCTCATACCTTCACATTTTCTGAATCTCAAGTTCACCACATGGTACATAATTGTCATCATGTTGCAGAGTGGCAACCTGACTCATTGCGTGTGTGGTTACGGCCCCACTCATTACCACTCCATTCAAAGGTAATTTTTTTTATGTTAATTTAATGTTAATAAAATTAAGAAATTAATCATAGCTATGAAATTATGAGATCAAGCATTAATGCATGATTTGGGGGAATTAACATAATCAAACATTTTTTTAAAGATTTAGATCTTAAATCTCTATATGTATTAGTGCAACACACACACACACACACACATGGGTAAGGCACTAAAAAGTGAAAGATGGAACACAAGAGGTTTGTATTTTAAAACTTTGATATATGTCAAGACAAAAATAAATAAATAATTAAAAAAAAATAAAAATTGGAATCTACATAGTCAAATCTATGTGTGTGTTGTATTTTTTAATCAATGGATTTGTGTAGCCCATTTGAAAATGACATGAAAATTGGATATATTGAAAATGACTTAGAAAAATGAAGTTTTTTTTTTTTTTTAGCCCAAACCACTAGGATCATCACGTTGAAGCTAAATCCAAAGAAACCAAGCCAACAAACATGGTGACTGAAAATCCTCCCACTAAAAATAATGAATTTCAAATAATGTGCACATGCTAATAACATGCATGTGTTCCATAACACAAAAAAGTTATTTTAAAATATAAATAAACACAAAAATGAGACCCCCTTCACAAATTTGGCCTCTTAAGGATGGTAATTTTGTCATAGATTTTGACCTTGACCTTTGTTTTTATTGATATTTAGACCATTGGAAAAATCTCAAACAGATCTAAATATTTCTTGTTATAAACTTTTCATTTCTCATTATAAACTTTTGACATTTCTACACAATTTGTTTTCTATTTTTCAAAGAATAAAATATATTGTCCAACATTTAGAACCATTGTTTTTACTCCCAAGACAATTGTGAGGGCTCTAATGGCCATTCTAAGTGCACAAAAAATTTAAATTGTGCACATATGAAAATCATAGGATAAAGATTCCTTTCATATGGACTTGAGACACATCCCTAGTGCATCAAATGTCATAATGGTTTCCATGTTAGATTCATGTTAAAGATTCCCTTTGTAGGCCTTCTATGTATGGTCCATAAGCCTTAAAACAATATTTTAGCCCCTAAGATGCTAGTGGTTGTACTTGTATCATGGCCAAGGCCTTGATACCAATCCCTAGCATATGAAACCTTGTAATGGTATGCATATTATACTTGTGGGATAAATATTCCATTTACATGGCTCATGTGATGGTTTGAGACCCCATGCATTGTCCATGAACTGTAAAAGCATATTTTAGTCCATAAGGCATTTGTTTTTATCCTTGGAACATGGATGAGTTATTAAAAACTAGATATAGTGTGGAAAACCTCCTAAAGGTTCCCACATGATAATGATCAAGGCCTCAAGACTCATCGATATTGAACAAATTATGCTAATGATGTATGTATCCCACTTGGTGGATAAAGATACCCTGTAAATGATGTGTGGAGTGGTTCAAGACCACATTGTTGGTTGTGGAGCCTGATTATATTCTTGATTTAGAGGTATTTTTTTTTAGCCGTGTTTATACCCCATGAAGACTGTACACCCCTCCATGCGGGGGGGTTGCATGGGGGGATTTCCCCCCCTGCGGGGTTCGGGGGTCATCGGGCCCCTGGCGGGGGTTCGGGGGTGAAGCCCTCGAAGAAAAAATTACCTTGTAAAGTATTGTAATTTCGTAGTCAATTTTGTAAATTGCATATCTGACGGTAGAAGTTATTTTAGGGATTTTTTCCCTAGAAGGCAACCCTCTTTTATGAGGGAATTGTATTGACGTTGTGTATGTGTGTGATTATTGTATTCTGAGAGAGGATATTGTGAGAGAAAGAAGAGGAAGTTACAACGGGTGTGTTGTAGGTTGTATCCCTTCATTTTGTTGGATAATAAAAAGGACGGACCTGGAAATTTCTCTGGTGGACGTAGCCCACACTAGGTGAACCACATATATATGTGTCTCTATTATATTGTGTATATTTTGTCTTTTATTTCCACA
Organism: Picea engelmannii; assembly: GCA_009831015.1. Taxonomy (NCBI): domain Eukaryota; kingdom Viridiplantae; phylum Streptophyta; class Pinopsida; order Pinales; family Pinaceae; genus Picea; species Picea engelmannii. Next base: position 104,909 of record ML777550.1, read on the forward strand.
TTTGTCTTATTTTATTGCTCCACGATCCTTTTTTTCTAACAATTTTGTCCCATGAGCCCTTAAAGGTTCACTTAGTTCATCTGGCCCTTTTTTCCTCACTTGACCATGGTTAAGACCCCGTGACACATCCCTAGTATACATAACCTCCTATAGGTTCCCATATGCCACTTGGAAATCAAAGATAACTTTTAGAGAACCTACGTGGTTCTTTGACCATGTTCATGGACGATACCCATAAACTATTTATACAGGACTTTAGGCCCTTTTTTTCCTCCCCTTACTATGGTCAAGATCCTGAGACTCATCCTTAGTGCATAAAACCTCCCAATGGCATCATTGTTCCAATCAAAATCCAAATATCCCCTCTAAAGGGCCTGTGTAGTGATTTAAGTACTCATTTATGGTTAATGAACCTTAAAAAACTCATTCGAGTCCTAAGGCCCTTTATTTTATCCCATGACCATGCTCAAGGTCCCATGACCCATTCCTTATGTGTAAAAATTTCTATTGGCTCCCATATCTCATTGGAAGGCTAAAGATTCCATCTAGAGGGGTTGTGTGGTGGTTCAAGGTGTGATTAATGGATTATGAACCCTAAAAAAATAATTTAGATGCTTAATCCTATGCTTCTTCATGAGGTACTTGGGTAGAAACAAAGGCTTGAATAATCCATGCATACACTCAATAGTTAGAATTCATCTTAGTAATTTTAGGGAAAAAGGAACAATAAGCAAAACAATCCTTGTGATGATTATGCAAAGTCTCATAACTTAACCTTAGAGAGGGAATAAACTTGTTTCATGGGATCTTCTTCATTTAGACGATCCAACACCCTTTTCCAATCATTATGTATCCTCCTTACTGTAGCCATATCCCTCCTATTGTTTTGAAAGCCAAAAGTAATCCAAAAAAATTATCTACAACATGGTTGTTTATGTTGTCCAATTAATGTGGAGGATTCCTCTCTTCAAGACCTAGGAAATCATGAATGCATAATAATTTCCGACTCAATTCTTTTGTTAAAGGAATCATGTTGTGGATATGATGATATGGCATAACCTCAACCACTTTTTATCACACATGGTGATTACAATCTTAATTTTCCATGCGGTTAAACCAATTTTCTAAAAGTCATCTATCTGCCATATGTCATTTACAACTAATAAAAGGCTCCCCCTGTCCTCCTAAATACTTTTCAATGCTCATGAGCATTTGTTTTTCATATGTTAGCTACAACTAATAAAAGGATTTCTTTCCCCTGCTAAATGTTTTGAATGCTCATACTAAGCTAATACAAACTCAAATTTTGATCAAGATCAAGTTTGATCTGCTTCCAATGGCAAGAAATATTCATTTAACCAAAAAAAAATGTGATATAGGTAGCCAAACCTGATGGTTGAAACATTTGTCGATGTTGTGAAAAACATGTTGGGATAAAAGAGTTTTTCTCTGCCCTCCCCTGATCTGAAATGGATCTAAACATGTGAATGGTTGTAAGAATCGGTACCTGCAAATGTAATTTGGAAATTAACGAAGGTTGGATAAACTATAAAGGGAAATGCAAGTGTAAAAATAAATAAATTAAATGAGACAAAGAGAGGGAAAAATAATTAAATAAAATATAAAAAAGAAAATAGGAGAGAAAAAAAGAGAGAAGATTGGGAACTGAGAGGCCAGTCTCTTGGCCTTTCAATTACCCCCAATTCTATCCATTTCTCCTTGTAATTTGACTCTCAAAGGGTATTTTTTTCCAAGGAGGTGAGGATGCACAGAGAGACATGAGTTGCATTGTAACTAGAGATTGCTGAAATGAGAATTGAATAGCCATACAAATGCTGGTTTTCCCATTTGGGTTTCCAAGGTAAAATCTTCATGTTTATGGTGTGTTTAATTTTACTATTGTGCAAATTTATGTGTGAATTATGTTGCTATCATTTATGTAATGTGTTGTTGTTAGTGTGCTGATGGTGGAAATGAAGAATTGCAAAGTATATTATTGTTATTCCATTCAGAAATGCATCCTCCAATATAAATTGGCAAATTCCAATAACTTTGAATTAACCACTAGTCGGTTTATTTTTTGATGATAGATCTATGGTTTCCATTAATTGATTGTTGCATTATTTTAGTAGGGTTTCTGAATTTGATTGCAAAGAACAACAAGAACTGGATTAATGAGGCTATTGTCATCCCAACACAATCCCACACGTTGAGTATCTCATTCTTCATGGCCATATGTTGTGTTCTCCCTGAAGGCTACATGTAGGCATGTTTATCTCCTATTTTTATGGCCATATGCACTTTCTTAGTGAAGCCTATAGTTGTATGTGTGCTATACATGCAATACACATCATGGGTTTGCTACCTTTTTAGTTCCCTAGGGTCGCATGAGTGGAAGTTTGGGCATGTCATTTTTGGTTGGACACTTGCATATTTGTTAGACAAAGTGTTGGGTAGTGTGCTCTATGCCTTGTGAGCAATGGCCAATGTAATGACAACCTTCTCTTAACTATTTTAATTCACACATTTTGGCATTTTGTGAATCTCCTTTTGGATGTATCAAGGTTAAGACATTTCATATATATACATGGTTTAATTCATTATTATCATGTTCATGTTTTAGTGAATGAACATCTCATTTATGTTCAATTAATGGAGTATAAGTTGGATTGGAGTTCAATTAAAAGCATGGGAAACTTGTGAAGGCATTGTGAATTGTATTCTAATTGGTAGTGGAAGATAATTTGAATCCTATATATATGTCATTGATAAAAACATATATTGGTTCATTGAGATGAGTTCTTGGTTTCCTAAACACTTTAAAGAAAGATGGTATCATTATGATAAAGACGTCTAGCTTGAATTGGAATAGACCCATATGTGTTTCGATTATGGAAACATAGACATTGAGTAGAGCCTTAGTGTTTTGGTCTATATAAATATCTTTATATGTTGGAGTAGCATATTGTGTTTGTTGTTGGAATAGCATTTCTTATGCTACACCTCATTAATTCTTGATAGTAGCGCCTTGTATATTTTTTTGGGGTGCTAATGACAAGTGTTTTAATGTGCCTAAGTATAATGATTTAATTATTGTAATTAAACCAATGGACATATCACCCGTGTGAAGGTTGTAATATATATACTTTGTGGTATATAAATAGTTGTTCATATATCAATGTATGTCATGAATTGACTAATAAAAATATGATTTTTGTATATTGGTTTCTTGAAATCAATATTAGAGTTAGCTTGTTCATTGTACTTCTACCACTATACCATTTTTGTTCACAACCTTCTTGTACTATCCATTTCGTCATATATTTATTTCTATCCTATTTTCAATTCAACCACCGTATAACGCCATGTTTTCAATCCAACAACCATACTAGCCATACAACACCACCATAGTATCCATACAATGCTATTGTACTAGTCGTACATCATTTCCATATTAGTCGTACAAACACCATTCCTTACAACCTCTGTACATGGGGTATTGATAGTATATCCAATAGTTGTACTAATTAAGTTCATTTTAATTGAATTTAGAATTCGGGGATCTTTTATCTTGTGAAAATAAACTGGTTCTCCATGAGGTATTTTTGAAGAGAATATCACTTATGTATAAGTAAGACCTCTCACTGACCTTATTTCAGTCAACGAAAAATAACAGGATAGACAACGATATGATTTTTGTAACACCCTGTTTCCCCCCCAACTTGTAAATATATAACTGGACTGGCCAAGAACTATGGAAAACTCATAAATGTGAATATGTGATGTAAATGGAACTTGAGGAAGAGGTCAATGAATGTGACTGACATTCTGAATTTATTGCAGGACTGTTGATGGGGGGATGTGCATAAAAAGAGACCACGATGGCGGTGGAAGGCACCTGAAAAAGTGGCGTTAACCTCCACCGAGAATTAAACACTGTATTTGGACTCCATTGGCCCGGAGAACCAAAAGCGGCTCGCTGGCCCTGAAATTCAATGCCTCACAGGCTGGTAGGCGGATGGCTTAATGAGGGATGGGAGGATGAACCGCCCATCCATAGAGCCGTCAGGCCTGATCGATGCGAGGGTAATCGTGCCACACGCAACCTCACGAGAGGATAAGGTGTATGGCAAAGACGATTGAAAGGGCATATGCGAGGGGAACTTTGGCAGTTTTTACGCAGAGTGAGTGATAACAGAGAGGAAGGATTGAAACCTTCACTCCTGGTCACTGGCAGACGGAGAGACGCAGTCTCGACAACATTGTGGTCTCAGCTCGGGGGTGGCTAGTGGTAAATTTGCTGGGAGTCACTACACCTACGGTTGGGTGGAAACGAGCACCCCTCTCAGCAGTGGCGTAAAACTTGATGTTATTTCTGAGAAGTGTTTTGCCTTTGGCATCTGGAAATATATGTATTCTGATAATTATGCCCATAAGCTATGAAACTGTGAATGTTTTTCATTATAAGAAGGTCTGTATGGTATTTTGATCAGTATTAGTAGTTGTATATGTTTATAATAGGAAAACCATGCATGGCTTATGTTGATAAATGAATCTAAGTATGCATAAGTTTAACCAAGTCCGACTTCCAGTACGCTCTCGGGAATTTGTTTCCCCTGATCTGTCTCCAAGAATGCCCCGGGATAGACCTCTTCACAGAGATCTCCCTCCTTGGAAGGGTTTACCAAGAATCTGGAAAAAGGACTTGAATGTGCAAGTCTTAACAACCCTGTATAAAGAGGAATGACCCTCTTAAAATCCTGAAGTAGCAGCGTAGGGATAAGTATTGATCAATGGATGAGATCCTTTCGGAGAGTCTGCGGTCATTCACGATCGTTAAATCGAAGGAATAAACGAGGGTGTTAATTGCCATTAACCCTTTTTCCTCTATCTTCGTGAATAGTGAGGAAATCTGAATCGTGGACCCCCAGGCTCCATGAGAACATCTGGACCATTGGTTTTTCCACGTCCAAAGAGCAGTAGGAAAGGGCGCGGCATCCGGACCAATCTGAACCGTTAGATCTTAGCTAGGAAACCCGACAGTTGTTAGATCCATAGGGAGATAGATGAGGGTTAAGCCTCATGAATAGGGGCAAAAGGATCCGAGCCGTCCATCCGAGGAGGACAGGTGGCAAAGATCCAGGGAACTCGTGAACTCAGAGGTTCGTGAGGTAGGAGTCCAAAAGTTGGATGCTCCAAGTCGCGAATGGCGAAGCCATGAGAGGATCAAACTCGTCCATCTGAGGAGGACAGGTGGCAGATATCTAGGGATCTCGTGAACTCGGAGGTTCATAGGGTAAGGGTCCAAGCATTTGGTACTCCAAGTCGTGAGACGCGAGGAGCGAGGAAGAAGGGTAGCCATTGGATCTGGGTCGTAGGAGAACCATCGGATCTACACGTAGGATCGTGTATCGAGGTTTCGTAGGTTGAAGCCCATGATCTTGGAAACATAAGCTATGAAGTCGCGAAGCACGATATTCTGATGAGATCAGAACCGCCCATTATTTGGGATGCATGTCAGGAGATCTCGAGGAGTCGAGGATCGGAGAATCAGAGTATTCGAAGGTGTGAATCTCTTACATGTTGGAATCGTGAAACATGATACTTCGACAGGCAGGAATATAGTGTGGGCCACACAAGAGTCGGTGGAGGACAGGTGGCAGGTTAAATACCGGGAGCCATTGGAGAATCGGGATTCGAGGAGTCGGGAATCCCGTAGGTGCATGCATTTTGGCATTGCAAACCCCGAAACCATCGAAGAGGGGTAAGGTTGTGGTCACAGGGTGATGGTCACGTGGACCAGGGGCTGATCCAGGAGAGCTAGCGTGAAAAAGGCGTGTTGGGAATCGGAGAATCACGAGTCTTGGGGACGTTCGCACATTGACATTGAAAACACCAAAATCCTGATAGGAGCCTAGGACTGTGGCCATATGAAGGCAGGTCACGTAGACCAGCAGCATAGCCGGTAGGACTAAGGTAAAAAGGAGCCCATCAAAAATCGGGGATTCTGTCCCTTGAGGTAGAATGAAAATTTTTACTACGTTATAGTGGGTATGTGACAAATTAGTATCAGAGCATGGTTACAACACTCGACCTGATTGGACTCATGCACGAGTCGCGCATAAACTGCGTTCGAAGCACTTCTATGAGGAGTAACTCCCTAACTTGACTCCCTTGTCCAGGATTAAAAACTTGGAAAATGAGAACCCGACTGTGTATGCAAGTAAAAGAAGTTATGAATTTATGCGCAATTTATAAAAATGAATTTAACTCTTGACTAACAACCAACGTTTGTCCTTTCTCTCAAGCGGATGATCACCCGCGGGAATCTACAAACGCAGAAAATGGTGACTCACCAAGAGGTGGGAGAAGGCTCCCACAACAGAGATAAAGATTCAGATGAAAGAAGAGCAATAGGAACCCCTCCAGGCCTAGCTGAGACTGTGAGGAGTCTCATGATCGAATTGCAAAGCTGCAGGGCCGACAATGAAAGGATGATGAAAGAACAAGAAAAACAAATCGAAATTAATGTACTTCTACTGTAGAGCTTATCCGACCTACAATGAAAAATGCAGCATGAACCTGAAATGCAGAATCATGGTCATGTCAGTGGCCACACTGAGAGAAGCACATCCAGAAAGGTCCACCCCAGAGGTAAAGGATCAGTGCCAGACGATTCCACTGAGAAGGAAGCTGGTGATTCAGAAGGCTCTTCCAGCAGCAGGACCAACTCCTATTCTCAAAAGAAACAAAAGAAGCAAAAGGCTTCCAAGAGTCATAGATTTGACGAATTCAAAAAGGCCAAACCTCCCTCCTTCGATGGCGAGATAAAGAAGGGAGAGGAAGCTGAGGCCTGGCTACTCGGACTGAAGAAATATTTCAGAGTCCATGACTTTTCAGAGAATTTGAAGGCCCGAGTGGCCACTTTCAATTTGAACGGAAAGGCTTCCATATGGTGGGAATACCTTAAGAATATGAAAGGGGTCCATGAGGAGGACCTGTCTTGGAAACAGTTTGAGAAGTACTTCCAAAAAAAGTATTTGTTGGAAAGGTATTTCTACGAGAAGGCTAAAGAGTTTTATGAACTCAAACTGGGACAACTTACTATGGAGGAGTATGTCAACAAATTCCTCGACTTACTGAGATATGTACCCTACATCAAAGCAGAGAAGGCAAAGGCACAATGCTTCATCAGTGGGCTATCCAAGGAATACCGAAACCAAATTGAATTTGACAAACCAAAGACCTTAGAAGACACTATACGAAAGGAAACATATTGTCATGAACAATATCGACATCGGGCAGAGTCTCATGGAGACTGGAAACAAAAGAATGGTTCAAAATTTCAGAAGAAAGGGAGAAAATCCTTGGTATTGAAAAACTACAAGAAGAACCACAGAATTAACTTTCCAACCCGGAGTGTACTCCAGCAGAACTTTCCCTCGGCGGACGGAAATAAAACTTCTGGACCTATACCAGTAAAGACTGATAACCCAAAGAGAAAACCTTTGGAATGCTGGGATTGTCCACACCGAAAACAGAACAGTCAAAAGGTTTATAACATGCAGGATTCTACCATAGTCAATGATGTGGCAAGGAGTGTGCCGCAGATTTATTTCAGCCTTGGATAATAACCAAGATGACCACCAAGCTTCAGTGGTGGAAATAGAAGGTATGATTTTCAACCATCTGGTGTCTGTTTTGATTGACCCTGGTTCAAATTTGAGTTATATATCCCCTAGAGATGTTGATAAGTGTAAGCTACAGCCCCAGAAGCAAACTAAACCATGGTTGGTACAGTTAGCCACTGACACCAAAAGAAAGGTGGTAGAGGCCATACCAGCCTGTCAATTAATGTTGGGTGAATTCCCCACCCAAGCAACCCTTAATGTATTACCCCTGGGATCATATGATCTGTTGATTGGTATGGACTGGCTGGCCGCCCATAAAGCCAAACTGGACTGTTACTATAAAACCTTAGAATGTGTGAGCGAAGAAGGAAAAAGGATAGCCCTTCAAGGGATCTGAAAACCGGTCTCGGTGAGACAAATATCAGCATTGCAAATGAGGAAGTATTGCCGAAAGGGATGTCCCCTATATGCAATACAGGTGTTGAAAACAATCGAAGGTGCAGATCCAAGCCTTGATGATCACCCTATCCTGAGAGAATATCGAGATGTGTTCCCAGAGGAGATACCAGGTCTACCTCCGAGAAGAGACATTGACTTCTCGATAGAACTCGCACCAGGAGTGGTGCCGGTGTCTAGAACACCCTACCGGATAAGCACGCCTGATTTAGTTGAACTCAAATTGCAATTGAAAGAAATGATGGACAAAGGTTATATTTGACCCAGCGTGTCCCCATGGGGAGCACCGGTCCTGTTTGTGAAAAATAAGGATGGCACCCTTAGACTGTGTATAGATTACAGACAACTTAATAAAGTAACCATAAAGAAGAAATACCCCTTGCCCAGGATCGATGATCTATTCGATCAGTTGGGAGGTGCGTCTGTTTTCTCAAAGATTGACTTGAGGTCGGGATACCATCAAGTCTGAATTAAGGGTGAAGACATCCATAAAACCGCTTTCAGGACACGGTATGGTCACTATGAGTTTGTGGTAGTGCCATTTGGGTTAACCAATGCCCCTGCCACTTTCATGTGCTTAATGAACAATGTACTCAGTAAATTTTTAGATAAATTTGTACTAGTATTCATTGATGATATATTAATCTACTCTAAGAACAGAGAAGAACATGAAGACCATCTTAGACTTGTGCTGCAAGTGCTAAGAGAGCATCAACTCTATGCTAAATTCAACAAGTGTGACTTCTTTTAGAAGCAAATACACTACTTGGGACATGTTCTGTCCAAGGAAGGGGTAGCAGTAGATCCTGACAAGATCAGGTCTATCATGGAATGGCCTACCCCAAAGGATGTCTCAGACATCAGATCCTTTATGGAATTGGAGGGATACTATAGGAGATTCATAAAAGATTTCTCCAAGATTGGTTGTCCAATCACTGCCCTCCAGAAGAAGGGAACAAAATTTCTGTGGACACAGCAATGCGAAGAAAGATTTCAAACCTTGAAACATCTACTAACCCATGCACCTGTGTTAAAAATCGCTGACCCAGAAGCTGACTTCCTGGTGTGCACAGATGCTTGTAAGGAAGGTCTCGGGGGAGTCCTTATGCAAGAAGGAAAGGTGATCTGCTATGAATCCCAAAAATTGAATGAGCATGAAGTCAACTATGTGACTCATGATCTAGAACTAGCTACCATAGTGCATGCCTTGAAAATGTGGAGGCATTACCTCCTGAGAAGGAAGTTTGTACTGATGACAGATCACTGTGGATTGTGGTATCTATTTGATCAACCCAGGCTTAATGCTAGACAAGCCAGATGGATGGCCCTCCTGAGCGAATTTGATTTCGAAATCAAAAACATTAAAGGGAGAGAGAATAGGGTGGCCGATGCCCTTAGAAAAAGTATGAGAACGATTCACCTGGCAGCGGTGAGTACCTGTGAGACAGATGTCAAGAACAGAGTAAAAAAGGCACAAGAAACTGATCCCTTCGTTCGAAATGTGACCCTGTACCTACAGCAAGAACCCACTGGAGCAAAATACGAAGGCTATCAGAGGACCGAAGGAGGTCTGCTCACCTACAGAGATAGATTGTACATTCCCAATTGTGACGACTTGAAGAGGTTCATCATGGATGAACTACATGAAAGACCCTACACTGGTCACCCAGGATACCAGAAAATGATTACTGCCACCCGAAAACAATTTTACTGGCCGGGATTGAAGAAGGACGTAGCCAAATATTTGGCCCAATGCATAGAATGCCAATAGGTTAAAGCAGAACATCGACACCCAACAGGACTATTACACCCTTTAGCCATCCAAGAATGGAAATGGGAAACCATCTCCATGGATTTTATCACTGGATTACCAACTTCAACCAAACAGAATGACTCCATTATGGTAGTGGTGGATAAACTGAGCAAGTCTGCTCATTTCATCCCCATCAAATCGACTTGCAAGGCGATAGATATCGCACAGGTATTCATGAAAGAGGTGTTCCGACTGCACGGCATGCCGAGAGAGATAATATCTGACCGAGACACAAAATTCACTTCCAAATTATGGAAATCACTGATGGTGGGTTTGGAGACCAAGTTGTTGTTTAGCACCGCCTATCACCCTCAAACCGATGGACAGACAGAAAGAGTGAATCGAATATTAGAGGATATGTTAAGGATTCATGTGATGCATCAACTTAGGAAATGGGAAGACTACCTGCCATTGGTAGAATTTGCCTACAACAACGGTTACCAAGCATCCTTAAAGATGAGTCCCTTCGAGGTCCTCTATGGTAGGCCGTGTAATACTCCAATCAGCTGGAGTAACCTTGTAAACAGGATTTCTATTGGACCCAATATGCTGAAAGATATGGAACAACAAGTGACTCAGATAAAACAAAATCTGAAGGTCGCTCAGAACCGACAGAAAAGTTATGCTGATCAAAAGAGAACTCCAAGAGAGTTCAAAATGGGAGACCATGTATATCTCAGAATTAAGCCCAGAAGGAGCTCCCTGAAAATGGGAGCTTGTGCCAAATTGGCACCCYGRTATTGTGGACCCTTTGAGGTTCTAGACAGAGTGGGACCTGTAGCCTATCAACTAGCACTTCCTCCCACAGTAAAAGCACATAATGTTTTCCATGTTTCATTATTGAAGAAATATGTACATGATGCTAATCATATAATTGACTGGTATGTGATCCAGGTGGAACCAGAGGGAGAATTTCTACCAAAAACCCAAATGCATATTGGACAGAAAGGAAACCCGGCTCCGGAACAGAACCATTGCACAAGTCAAGGTGCAGTGGAAACATTTTGGCCCAGATGAGGGTACATGGGAGATGGAAGAAGCCATGAAACTGGCATATCCGATTTTGTTTACTTCTGTACATGCAAATCATGTTAGTAGATAAGAACATCGAGGAGGATGTTCCTTTTAAGGGGGAGGGAATTGTAACACCCTGTTTTCCCCCCAACTTGTAAATATATAACTAGATTGGCCAAGAACTATGGCAAACTCATAAATGTGAATATGTGATGTAAATGGACCTTGAGGAAGAGGTCAATGAATGTGAATGACATTCTGAATTTATTGCAAGATTGTTGATGGGGGGATGTGCAAAAAAAGAGACCACGATGGCAGTGGAAGGCACCTGAAAAGGTGGCGTTAACCTCCACCGAGAATTAAATACCATATTTGGACTCCACTGGCCCGGAGAACCAAAAGCGGCTCGCTGGCCCTGAAATTCAATGCCTCGCAGGCTGGTAGGTGGATGGCTTAATGAGGGATGGGAGGATGAACCACCCATCCGTAGAGCCATTAGGCCTGATCGACGTGAGGGTAATCATGCCACACGCAACCTCGCGAGAGGATAAGGCATATGGCAGAGACGATTGAAAGGGCAGATGCGAGGGGAACTTTGGCAGTTTTTACGCAGAGTGAGTGATAGCAGAGAGGAAGGATTGCAACCTTCACTCCTGGTCACTGGCAGATGGAGAGACGCAGTCTCGACAACATCGTGGTCTCAGCTCGGGGGTGGCTAGTGGTAAATTTGCTGGGAGTCGCTACGCCTACGGTTGGGTGGAAACGAGCACCCCTCTTAGAAGTGGTGTAAAACTTGATGTTATTTCTGATAAGTGTTTTGCCTTTGGCATCTGGAAATATATGTATTCTGATATTTATGCCCATAAGCTATGAAACTATGAATGTTTTTCATTAAAAGAAGGTATGTATGGTATTTTGATCAGTATTAGTAGTTGTATATGTTTATAACAGGAAAACCATGCATGGCTTATGTTGATAAATAAATCTAAGTATGCATAAGTTGAACCAAGTCTGACTTCCAGTCCGCTCTCGGGAATTTGTTTCCCCTGATCTGTCTCCAAGAATGCCACGGGATAGACCTCTTCATAGAGATCTCCCTCCTTGGAAGGGTTTACCAAGAATCTGGAAAAAGGACTTGAATGTGCAAGTCTTAACAACCCTGTATAAAGAGGAATGACCCTCTTAAAATCCCGAAGTAGCAGCGTAGGGATAAGTATTGATCAATGGATGAGATCCTGTCGGGGAGTCTGCAGTCATTCACGATCGTTAAATCGAAGGAATAAATGAGGGCGTTAATTTCCATTAACCCTTTTTCCTCTATCTTCGTGAATAGCGAGGAAATCTAAATTGTAGACCCCCAGGCTCCATGAGAACATCTGGACCATTGGTTTTTACATGTCCAAAGAGAAGTAGGAAAGGGCGCGACATCGGGACCGATCTGAACCATCAGATCTTAGCTAGGAAACCCGACAGTCGTTAGATCCATAAGGAGATAGACGAGGGTTAAGCCTCATGAATAGGGGCAAAAGGATCCGAGCCGTCCATCCTTTCAAAAGAGGTGACAAGTGTGTGTGTGTGGGGGAGTTCATCTATGACACTGATGGAACCGAGAAAACAACTTTTGCATGGGGTCTTGGACACTCTTCCAACAAATAGGTTGAAGCCTTGGTTGTCTTCGTGGAAAAATTTTCATTGAAAATCAAACTAATGACATCATCGTAATCGGTGACCATGAGATCGTGATCAAAGGATTATGAAACTTAAGAAATTGTAAACAACATATTTTACAAAGAATCTATCAACAAATTGCAAATGAAGAAGAAAAATTCCATAAGGTAGAATATTTTCACATTCTTGTGCATCAAAATGGCAGAGTGAATTCCCTAGCCAAGGGTGCAAGGAATTTAGAGCAAGGACTACTCAAGAAAAATTGAGTTCTATCATATCAAATCCTACCTGAGGAAAATGCAATTGGATTTTAAAAAATTGGCTAACATGACCCTCCTCTTTGTGAATCTCATGCATCCATCACCATTTGGACACTTGACTTATATCCACTACGCTTGATGGGTCGAAACCACCATTTGGAACATATATTTTATGGTGCATGTTTTGTCTCTTAATTGGTAATTGTTAACACTCATGCCAGAATGTGGGAGATCTCCCTTCTTAAGCATCCCACCATTCAATCCATCCTTTCAGATCAGTTCATCCTTGTCGCACCTCATCGATTCATTCACGGTAACTCATTTCTCAGAGATATGCAATGTAGTAGGGACAATTTGGCTTTATTCTCCTCCCCTCAGATCTAGCCTCCTTCGCCACCCCAGCTAGACTGCATCGCCTACCTACTTATTCATCTACATTAGTGTCCAAATTGAGTGTTCTAGTATTGTGAGCATCATGTGGAGACGTAGTACGATACCTTGTCATTGTTTCTCTTGCAAAATGGAAAAAATCGAAGACACTCTGAGGGATTAGTGACATGAATTGGAATCTTAAAAAGAAATAAATGCTCATCTTACAAATAAAATTTAGGAGAAGGAGCATAAGATGGATCATAAAATAGATTTAATTATGAAGGTTGTGAATACACAAGCTCGCCAAATCTTCTCAACTTAGCAGACAATGAAATAACTAAGACATACTTTGCTCTATCAATCTTCATCTCAACAAATTCCAGTCTCCTCCAAAGGCTCCCAAGCCTCACAAGAAGTTAACCAAGAAATTATCAACTTCCATATTTCCAGTCTTTTATATTACCAACATATTTTGGACTTGATACATTTCATTTCCAGATATCATCTTTTAGACAATAGTCTCAATAATGTGATTCCAACAATTATAGGTAGTTCGGTATCCATTGAGCAGTCCTGTAACCACTATCTTCTACAGTTAGAGGATCCCTGCATCAGTTACAGGACGATTCGTGACTTATTCAAATGAAGTTTCTCATCATCTTTACGTCAACAGTTCCATGAGTAAGGGTTTGGAGTTTCCCAAGAAGATCTGAATTCTTCCCAACAACATATCTACATCAGGTTCACAATTCTACAACATCAACATCATTCATTATATCTCTTCTTTGTATGGAAAACACCAAACTAAAAAACCAACAATATTTCCATATGTACATCAACATTTCAAAAAGGTCAATAACAAGCATTCAATGATCATGCAAGCCCAACATAATACACATCAGATCCAACTCTCTTTTCAACATGTATCATGAGGTGACATTAAGGTAAAATTGAGGTAATAATTTTATTTTTAATTTTTCTGATTTATTAAAGATGTGGGAAAATTCACATTATATTACCTATGACCTCACCTCACCAAATGACCCAACACTCATATCTACTACTATTTTTTTCTATAGCCTATCTAACCCTCATACTCCACGTGATAATATCATAACTAATGATATCCCATGTCCATATCCATTACCTTATCCGTTTTTCCAATTCACATGAACTCTTGACCATAATCTATCATGATTGACCCATAATCGTTGCTCTTCATGCACGATCATTTATTGGAATGACTGAATCTCATGTTCATTACCCATTCCATCGATTCCCACTTGTTTTGAATCACTGAAAGGATTTGAAACAAGTATAAATTCGCTCATACCCAAAAAAATTTAAGCCTTGGTTATATTTGCAATGCGAATTAGTGTGAACAGAATGCTCTGCATACATGTCCATGACTGAGGTTGAGGTGATATGGAGACGCTCAGTGTTGTAAGGAATGATTCATGGTCTTTAAAATATCTCAAAGCCTATCCAGAGTATAATTCTAGTAAGCCTATCCTCAAATCGACATGATGGCTACAATTCTTGAAGAAATTCCAAGGGTTCGACACCTCTGTGACCAAAGAATTTGCACAGGGATTTGATGGTAATGTGGTTTGGTTAGGAGATTTGGTTTTCAATGTGTTGGAAGAGATATTTTCCAGGGCCACGAGGCTTTCTCAGTAGGGATAACAATTGTTAAAAAACAATCCAATAGAACATGGGACCTGGGATCGATTCCTATGCCCAACAAGTCAAAAGCTAGATTGGAAAAAGAGGGTGTCAACGACATGGATCGTGGAGAAATGGGAGAACCTTATGTTCATGCTCCAAAATATTGTCACTTGTGAAGGATGGTATGCAATCAATTTTCTTTTTCACATTTGTCTCTTATTACATTTTTAAGCCAGTCAACATTTGAATTTTCTATTCTACCTTTATCAAAGCTTGGCTTGAATGGATAAAAGGATACAGGAAAACCCTAAGAATATTCACTGCAACCTATATCATCATGGTCTAGTTAAAATTATAATTAGGGAAGAGTTGAAGAAAATAACTGATGATTGGGATATGTTTTTGTCCCAAAATGGGTTTGTTAATGGAGAGGTTCCACATGGGAAGATACACTAGGAACCTTCAGTTGTCCCTAATCTTAATAAAAAGAACAATAGTGAAGGCCTCATCTCCCATGGATTTGAGGACTTCACTATTCAAGAGAATACCCCTAAGAAGAATCATCTGAAGCGACAATAATAGCCTGGCATCCACTGTTCCTATCCCTATCATACCACCAAACCCTACCCCTATCACACCAACTCCTGTCATTCTCATTACACCCACTATTCCCGTCATAAGTACAAGAAGAATTACAAGAAGCATGGCTAGGAAAAAAACACAAACATTGAAAAACCATCCTCCATGTTCAATGAAAAACCCCATTCATTTAGATCCAAAATTTGTTCCCACTAAATAGAGTTATATTCAACAGTGTGATTCCCCGATTCGAGTGTTTAAAAAGTCCCAAAAGAAGCCCTCTAAGCATAATATACCTGATTTTTCATCGTCACCACTATTTGTGTCTCATGATGTTAATAATACCACTAGTTGCTATGAGCCTCCCCAATTTCCTAATGATTGATCCATCTTTTCAGACTTGAAAGAAGAATCAACGGATTGATATCCTAAAGGTTGAAGTCGAAGAACTTAACATATTGGACAAGCACATAAAAAATGAGAATGCACCTCTGAAGGATAGGTGTTCCCTATTGCAGAGGCAATTTGATGAATTGACTGTGCATAAGGAGAAACTCTAGAATATTTTCAAAAGGAAGCATAGCCAGATTGAGTCACTGGCCTTACAAAACCAAAAATTGGAGAAGAAACTCAGAGAAGCCAAGGGGAGAAAGGCACCCAAAGTTAATATATCTATTGGTACTTGATCAACTAGAGGGTTATAAAGTTTGTCAATTTTGAGGAATTTGTTATCAGGACACCATTCATGTATGCACCTACATGTTTTGTTTGCATGAGGAAACACAAAACCTCGGGAATGGGGGAGATGTTGGAATCCCAAATTAACACCATTTTCACTGCTAATTGATCCTTTTTTACCACTCCAAAACCACTCTTTCATCACATTTTATCCAAAATGGTCATCCAAGGCTCATGAGGTAATTATGATGGTTTATTATTAGGTTTTCCATAAAATTTGATGAATTGGGAGAGTTATATTTAAATTATTACTAATGATGGTTAATGAAGCCAGGTGATCCAGGGGATCAAAATATGCTCAAAAATCAAAGTGCTCGGAATTGCTTGAAAACAGACTCGTGTGTAGGCCTCGTCCTCACGATCCCAACACAACTTGAACGGGTTCAAAGAGACGTCATATGCAAGAGATATTGTGTTATGTCCACTTTGCCAAACAAACAAATTTTTTTGCTAACTATACAGTCCGTATAAGCTGACTGTGTAGACCGTACTGACACGTGGTAGGGTGACGTGGATGGGCAGAGGTGATGATGTGGCATGGTATCGTACTAACATGTGGAAAGTGGTGATTTGGAAGTTTATGTGGAAAATGGTTACGTGTAACAATTGAAGGTTGACATGTGGCATGCTTGGAGTGAAGGGGAAGGTGCCATGTGGCCCAGCTAGGGGCCACCACGTGGCACCCCGTTATTGGTTTCTTGTTTAAAAATTATATGGAGTTCGCGGGGGTTGAACCTGGGACCTCCACCAAGGCCAGAGTCTTCATGCAAGTTGGGCTACCAACCCTCCTGCCATTAGTTCTTAACCCTATAGTATTGAACTTGTATTTAAAGTTGCATAAGGGTTCAACCAGGCGGAGAAAGGGTCGGGGCCTAGCCCCAACCCTCAGTTACACATACGACCACATGACCATATGAATTTGAGCTATGCCACATGTCTGGAAGGTGCGGGGAACTTCCAATGGTTATCCCTTGGACTCAACCTTTGCCATATGACCATTTGCATGGAGAGTCCAACGGACTAGCACACAGGTGCTACTTTTTAGGTCGGCACCTGGCCACATGGGCCATGCGACTGACACCTTCGCTGAGAAAGGTGCTTATGCCTCCTAACTGTTTGAAAATTCAGAATGATTTGCGGAACGGACACAATGCTATGTTTTTGGCATGGGAAATGCCTGTGAGCTAGGTTAGTCACATAGAAGTGCATTTTGGCAAGCAAAGACATCAAAGAATTGGGAGAAACTTCCAGGAAGTGATTGCTACTCAGTTTTTGGCCAAACCAAGTGCAGGAAGAGCCCAGCTGGGGGTTTTTGGACATTATGAAGCCATTGAAGCTATATATTTTTCATTTTGAGCATTGTAAATCAATGATTTTGACACTTTGAGCATTAATGAAAATGATCCATTGGAAGTTGGACCAGGAGATGTAATCCAAGAGATGGGTGAACTCGTTTATCATTGTTGTGTTAATGTGTTTAATTTGATGGTTGTTATGTCTGTTTATGCTTCTCATGATTAAGTAAAAACTCATTAATTTTTATGTGTTTGTAACTTGATCCTATTACCCAAAAACATACAAATTACACTTGCAATTTTAAAGAGACTCAAGCCTTTTCATTTTCAGATCGAGTTGGTATCAGAGCATAGGTTTTTGAAGGTTTGATTGTTTGCAAGAGTTTGTTTTCTGATGCTTACAAGGTTGAAGCTCACAAGAGGAGAAGGTCAACTTGTAGAGCCAAGTTCTCAACTTTCAAGAAGGAGAACTACACAATCACCTCAAGCTTCAAGGAGATATTCACCAAGTATGGCTCATGAGGAGAGTCATGAAACTCTTATTTCAGAGGATGAAACTTTCAGAAAAGATTTCTATGATATGACAGAAATGGTGAAAGTTTTATTTGAAGAAATAAATGCAAGGTTGCAAGGTGAAATCTAAAATCCTCCAAAGGATAATGAAGGTAGTGGTGATAAAACTACAAAAGGAAATGGAGGGAATGGTGATACTCCACCTCCTTCACCTACATCTTTCACTTCTTCTACCATTTCACAACCACCTCCAAATTATCCAAAAGAACATGGTAAAATTCCTCCACAAACTCCTTTTCTTAAGATTGATATTAAGTTTGAATTGCCTATGTACAATGGAGAGGTAAATGCTGAGAAATTGGATATCTAGATTCGTCAGATTGAAGTGTATTGTAGGATACAAAGAATCAAAGATGATGAAACTAAGATTTAGCTTGCTTCTCTGAGATTGGAAAGTGCAACACTCATTTGGTGGGAAGCCAAAACTCAAGAGGACATGAAGAAACATGGTAAAGTTTTATCCTCTTGGAATGATTTTATTGTTTCACTTAAAAGACAATTTTATCCATTAGCATACATGCAGAAAGCTATTATGGATTGGCAAAATTTTAGACAAGCTAAAGGGAAAAGTGTGCAAAGCTACACTCAAGAATTTAGAAGAAGAGCTTTGATTTTGGGTATAGATTTATCTTCCCAAGAAACTTTACTCAAATACATTAGAGGATTGCATAGCTACTTGAGGCACACAATACTTATGTTTAACCCTACAAATCTAGATGAATTTTGTTTACATGAAACTCATTTGGAAGCAAGAGGGAGGAATGAACCTCAAGAGGGGAGCAAGAAATCATTTGTTAAAGGAGACAAGGGCAAGAGGAAATTCAAAGGAAATGGAAGAAAGAATGCTTCGGTCAAGAAAGAGGGAGAGAAACTCTCATGTAAACACTGTTCAAAATATGGCCATGATGAAGACCATTGATGGAAACTTCATCCTAAAATGAGACCCAAAAAGTTCAGCCATAAGGGGAAAACAAAGACTACTGCAACTACACAACATGATTTAGGTTCTGATTTGGGAGATGAAACAAAAATTACAGCCATGGGTTTTCAAGGTAAGGATTATATTGCAAGTACTAGTTCTTCAAGTAGTAGTAGCCTCAATGAAACTCAACATGAAAAATAAAGAATAGATCCTTTCCACATAAGGGTTATTTCAAAGAATACCAAGATAGATACTCTTTTTGACACTGGATCTCAAGCAAACCTCATATCTGAAGACACTGTAAGGAAATTAAAATTGGAAACTACTCCACATACTAAACCATACCATCTAGGATGGATATGTGACAATGTCAAATTGCATGTGACAAGAAGGTGTAAACTTAGATTTGCCATCATTGCAAACTTTGTAGATGAGGTAGAGCTTGATCTTATTCCATTGGATATTTGTGGTATTGTGTTGGGAAGCCTATATTTATATGATAGGAGAGCCATCTTTCATCATCATGAGAACAAATATCATTTTTTAAAAAATGGAGTTGAGTACATTGTTAGAGCACATACAAAGAATTTGAATTTGTCACTTGCAAATGCTGGAAAAATGAAGAGATTACTCAATGATAGTAAGAACTTTGTCCTCTTGATGATCAAACCCAAAGACAATGTTGAAAAATAATCTTTCCAAGGTTGTGCTGCAAAGTTGAAATCTGATTTATATGAGGTTGTTAACCAATATGATGAGATGTTTCAGGAACCAAAAGGATTGCCTCCAAAAAGGGGTATTCAACATGAGATACAATTGCAGCAAGATTGTCCTCTTCCAAACATTGGTATGTACAGGATGTCAGTCATGGAGAATGCTGAAATTAAAAAACAAATCCAAGAGTTGCTTGAAAAAGGGGTCATCATGCCAAGAACATCGCCATGTGGGTCACCAATTTTTTTAGTGCCAAAGAAAGATGGTACATGGCGCATGTGTGTAGATTTCAGAGCCTTGAACAAAATTACAATAAAGAACCATTATCCTCTTCCTAGAATTGATGATTTGGTTGATAAATTGAAAGATGCTAAGTATTTTACTAAGTTGGATTTGTGAAGTGGATATCATCAGATTAGGATTGCTGAAGGAGACACATGGAAGACAACTTTCAAAACAAAGCAAGGTTTGTTTGAATGGATATTAATGCCATTTGGGCTTTGTAATTCTCCTGCTACATTCATGAGAGTCATGAATGATGTTTTAAGGCCTTTTCTTGATGATTGTGTGATTGTCCATTTTGATATTTAGCAAGTCTCGTGAAGAGCATGTCATGCATGTAAAGAAATTTTTATATGTCTTGAATAAATAAAAGTTTTTTTTAAAGATGTCTCAATGTGAGTTTGGAAATACCTCACTTTTTTACTTGGGACATATTGTTGGAGGAGGAGAAATGAAAATTGATCCTTCCAAGGTCAAATTCATTTTGGATTGGCCCAAGCCCAACAATGTGACAGAGGTAAGAAGTTTTTTGGGAGAAACCCAATATTGGAGAAAGTTTATTGCTAACTTCTCTTCAATTGCAGCTCCATTACATGTAGTGACAAGCATCAAACAAGTTTTCCAATGGGGAGGCAAGAAACAAAAAGATTTTGATGCATTGAAGGATAAGATTAGTTCAACTCCAGTTCTTGCACTTCCTAATTTGAGACAACCATTTGAGATCTAAATAGATGCAAGCAATTATGCAATGGGATAAGTCTTGTTACAACATGGTAAGCTCATTTGTTTTCATTTCGAAACTTTTAATGGTGTTGTGATTAACTATCCTACTTATGATAAGGAGTTATATGCATTGGTGGAAAGTGTGAAAAAATGGAAACATTATTTGTTGGGAAAAGAAACTATCATTCACACAGATCATCAACCATTACAATACTTACAATCACAAACAAAGCTACAACAAACAAGGAACTTCATATGGATGGGTTTTCTACAACAATTCCACTTGGTTATCAGGTATAAGAAAGGCATTTATAACAAATTTTCTGATATGCTTTCTAGGCCTATTGTTAGTGCTTCAGTTATTCTTAAGCATAATTCTACCATGCATGAGAGCTATGTTGAACAATATGCTTTAGATGTTGATTTTAAAGAAGTTTATGCAACACTGTGTCATTCCAACCAAGTTAAGGAATTGGATTACCATGTACATGATACGCTTTTGTATCATCTTGGAAAGCTATGTATTTCATAGGGTGAAAGAGTCAACATTATAAGGTAAGAACATTCTTCTCTTATTGCTGGCCACTTTGGTGTAGGAAAGACGGTGGCTAATTTGCAAAGGTATTTCTATTGTCCTAAAATGAATGAAAGTGTTTCAAGATATGTAAGAGGATGTTCTTTATGTTCTACAAGTAATCCTAGCAACATAAAGTTGGGTTTGTATACTCCACTTCCGGTTCCGTCTCGTCCTTGGGAAAGCATTTCCATGGACTTTGTAGGAGGTTTACCTATGTATAAAAAGAATCATGATTATCTTTATGTTGTCGTTGACTGTTTCAATGAAATGTGTATTTTGATGCCTTGTACGAAGCAGGTTATATCTGAAAAAATGGCACAAATGTTCTTTCAACATGTTTGGGTACATTTTGGGTTGCCCAAATCCAATATTTCTGATCGAGATTCTCGATTTATTGGAAACTTTTGATCAAGCTTATGGGAACTCATGGACACCAAGCTGAAAAAGAGCACATCATTTCATCCACAAACCGATGGTCAAACATAAGTGGTGAATAGAAAAATAGTGCATCTTCTTCATGGTTATTGCAGAAAACATCCTAAGCTTTGGGATGAGCACTTACACTACATTCAACATGCTTACAACCGGGCTAAGCACTCTTCGACTCAAACATCTCCAATTGAGGCATGTTTTGGTTATTTTCCAAAATCTCCTTTAGATTTTATCTTTGGGAAGGATATTTCTATTGATAGTCATTATGACATTGATAGAGCAAAGAAGTCCATTGAACAAATTCAATTGGCACATCAAATGGTACAAGAACAGTTGGAAAAGAGCCAAGCCAAGTACAAGACAAGACATGACAAGCATCATGTTGATCATATTTTCCAAGTTGGAGATGAACTTTGGCTTTACATTAGCAAGGAGACTCTTAAAGGAGAAGGTAAAAAATTGAAACCAATTAGAGATGGACCTTTCAAGATTCTTGAAAAGATTGGTAATAATGCCTTTCATTTGGATTTTCCTCCTTATATGCAAATGTATGCAGTTGTTAATGTTGAGAATCTGGCATTGTATGAGCCTCCTTTGATTGATGATCAAGGAGAGAATGTTTATATTCCTTCCATAGATGACTTCTCGCTAGAATATCTTTCATAACTGCATGAGGATACAATCCTTGACAAGAGGATGAAAACTTCAAAACAAGGGAATATGGAATACCTTCGTGTTGGTCTTAAAGGTCTTAAAGGCACAAATCCAAGAAAATCTAGATGTATTGAGGTTGGAAAGGTGAGGGAACTATACCCTCATCTTCAGATTGAATGAAAGTAGTCTTTTGGAGGTCCAAAAGCTTCCCAATGGGGAGGAGTGATCTAGGGGATCAAAAAATGCTCAAAAATCAAAGTACTCAGAATTGCTTGAAAACAGACTCGTGTTTAGGCCTCATCCTCACAATCCCAACACAACTTGAACAGGTTCAAATAGACATCGTATGCAAGAGATATCATGTTCTGTCCACTTTGCCAAACAAAGAAAATTTTTGCTAACTGTACAGTCCGTATAGGCTGACTGTGCAGACCATACTGACACGTGGCAGGGTGACATTGATTGCTGACTGGGAAGAGGTGTCGACATGGAATGGTACTGTAATGACACATGGCAAGTGGTGATTTGGCAGTTTATGTGGAAAGTGGTTATGTGGACCAATTGAAGGTCGACACATGGCATGCTCGGAGCAAAGGGGAAGGTGCCATGTGGCCCAGCCAGGGGCCACCACGTGGCACCCCGTTATTGGTTTCTTGTTTAAAAAATATATGGAGTCTGCGAGGGCAAACCCGGGACCTCCTCCAAGGCTAGAGTCTCCATGCAGGCCAAGCTACCAACCTACCTGCCATTAGTTCTTAACCCTATAGTATTGAACTTGTATTTAAGGTTGCATAAAGGTTCAACTGGGAGGAGAAAAGTCCGAGCCTAGCCCCAAACCTCGGTTACACATACTGCCACACGACCATACCACTTTGAGCTATGCCACATGTCCAGAAGGCACGAGGAACTTCCTACGGTTATCCCTTGTACTCAACCTTTTCCATATGACCATTTGCATGGAGACTCCAACGGACTAGCATACATGTGCTACTTTTTAAATATTATGTTAAATAAGATTTAGAAGTAAACTTAAAAAAAAGTCTTTTCTACAACACGATTCATAAAAGTTGAACTGTCTTCTAGAACACCATTCATAGAAGTGAATTCTCTTTTGGAATGTCATTTATGTTGCTCAGAATTTTCCCAAACAACTGCTTACTGAGTATGTCATGTAGATGCACAACCAACTTCCTCTGGAGGGAATTAAATGCCATATTTAACATATTGATTTGTTTAGATGACTTGACATTATACATTATATCTTGGGATGCTAACACAATACACTCATATAGTCTTCATTCAAGGCAACATCCTCTGTATTTAAAGCCATGAGTAATGTGACTATGTAGAAATATTTTATTTTATTTTTTTCTATAACAATTAGAATGCAGAGTTATGTTTCATCAATGGTGTCTTTCAACATTGAGAAAATTAAATGTTTAAAATTTAAAATTTATTAAATTTACTTTTAAATATGAAAAAAAATAGTTTAATATATTAATTTTCAAAACATAAAAGAACATTATAAAATATTGAAGAAAAAAAATAAACTAATGCAAAATCAAATCACTTTGATTTAAAAATTAAAAATATACTCATAGACAAGGACTGATAATACATACTCCTAAACCTTGAATTTAAATATAAACCAACCTTATCTTTCTTATCCTTTCTTCATTCATGTGGAATAATAAATCCCTTTTCCTTTTTATTAGTCTCTACTTACTTTTGACAAGGACTTGGATTCAAATGTAAAATAACCTTTTTTTCCCTCTTTTCTTTATTTATGTGGAATAATAAAGTCTTCCTCCTTTATTAGTCTTGACAAGGACTTGGATTCAAATGTAAAAGAACCCCTTTTTTTTCCCTCTTTTCTTTATTTATGTGGAATAATAAAGTCTTCCTCCTTTATTAGTCTTTACCTACGTTGGACAAAGACAATGTAAAATAACTTTTTTTTTTCCTTCTTTCTTTATTTATGTGGAACAATAAAGTCTTCCTCTTTTTATTAGTCTCTACCTACTTTGGACAAAGATAATAGTAATTCATTCACATCAATATATTGATTTTTTTAATAAATACAATCAAGTAAATCTTCCTTCACTATTCAAACAAGGTTGTGTGGCAGCTCAGTCCCTACCAAGGAGGTTAGAAAGCAAATTTTGGAAAATGGGGTCGAAGTGTAAATGAAACGAAGTGTTTGGTGCAAAATGTATATTAGGGAAATGTTGCTTGCAAGGTGCATATGACGGAAGATGGGGCAAAAGTAAATGACGGTTGGCAGGCAGAGCACCATCTAATTTTGGAAAGTATATAGAAAACCTTTTGTTTTTAAAGTATATAAGAAAGTAAAATATTTGTTGACAGTGCAAGATTAAATTTGGAAATTTAAATGCATTTTCAATGTGGATTGGTGAAAGATAAAAATATATGATGACATAACATTAATAGGAGATAAGAAATATACAAATTTAAATGCATTTGTGAACATGGGGTATAAGTAAATGACACTTGCATTGTTGAACGCCATTTATTTTGAAATATATATAAAAAGAAAAGTGTGTAACATATAAAAGAGTAAATGCATTTGCCATACAAACTGTTGAAGGATAAGAATAAAAGTCTAACATATTAAAAAATAAATGCATTTGTTATACAGAGTGTTGAAAGATAAGAATAGAGTTTGTAAGATATAAAAATTTAGATGCATTTTTATTTGAAATCTGTCAAAAAATAGAAGTTTGTTACATACTACTGCAAATTTTGAAATATACAAAAAAAATAAAGTCTATTACATATAAATTGGAATTTCAATGCATTTGTCATGTAGACTGGGATTGGGGCTCCCACGAACCATTAGAGAAATATGTACAAGAAACAGGATTATGGAAAGAAGATAGAGTGCAATAGCTGCAAAAGAAAATAAATGGAAAGGTATAAATGTTTGCCTATACATGTTTATTTAAGAAAGAGGAATAACTGGGTTGAGAAACAAAGAAAGATGGGATGAGTAAACTTATAGTGAGGGTACATATGATTGCTTTGGCTATTTGCTTGCAGCTGCCATTTCATTGATGTCGGTGACGACTATGGTTTCAAGGATGTTCTCCATGACTGCTGGAATGCTGGCAACTGCCTGTTGTCTTTCGTTGGCGGCCTGTTTCAATTGCCTTTCGACCCATTCTTCAATGTACCCTCTCATTGGGGTGACATTGATCTGATTCCTGATCTTGATGTTGAAAATATTGTTTTCTAATTCCTGGAAGTCGATAGAAAGATTAGAGAGAGCTTGATGAATTTCCTCATTCTGTACTACATATTTGATAAGCCAGTCATGGACGTGAGATTGATCAAATTGAAGAATGTTGTAAAACTTTTCCAGAGACGAGGTCTTCAACATAACAACCTATTTATCGAACTCTTGTCTGGTTAAGGGAAAGGAGTTTATCATTAAGAGGGGGTCTTGGAATTCGTTGGTTTTCCTGGCTAAGTCTATATTTGACAGCTTTGTGAATAATTTATCTTTCTTCGATATGGCTTGTTCACATGACTGAACCATGACACGCAGGTTCTTTACTTTTTCTTTCCAACATGCATTCAATTGGTCGATCCAGGTTTTGGATGGAATATCTTCTTCTCTTCTTTTTCTTTCTGTCATATTGTTGACAATCTTGCCAAAAGGGATGACCGTTTTTAAGAAGAAATTTTCTTCATCTTTTCATTCGGCTTGCAAAATCTCGAGCAAGCTATGTGCTCTGGTTCCAAGGGAAGCGGTGGTTTGTGATATTTTCCATGAATTGGTAAACAGTTCCATTCTTTTTTTGATATTGTTCTCCACATATCCTTTACAGGATGTGAGAAGGGTGGAGGATTCTTTTACATTGGGTGCAGGGGTGCCAGACATGGCTATTGCCAAAGGATTGACAAGCAATGGCATAGGAAAGAAAGCATATTCTAATTCCTTGACTCGGTCCTTCAGTCTGACATTGTGGGTCTCGATGCATCCAATGGAGACATGAAGTTCTTCTCCGGTCACAGTGTGAAGTTGACAGATTTGGGACGGCTGCATGTTGGCAATGTCAACCTCTGAACAAGATTTTCCTTTGATATTTTAACATTTTTTTTTTCTGAAATATCATTTTTTTGTTCCGGCTATCAAAAAAACGCTCTGGAACATGAAGGATTCATCTTCGTCAACATTTTGGTTAACAGATATGTCCATTGGATGGCTATGGTGGATGGCGTCCTTGGGCTGATCAAGGAAGGGGAACATGGCATCCAGATCAGTTTCAACTTCCATGTTCTCACTCTGAATTTCCAGGTCTTATGCCTGCCCCACATTTTTTTTCTCTTCTTCTCTACTAGAAGCTTGTGAGAACTATCAATTTTAGAGTGAGGAGGGTCGTTATATCCTCCTCCATTTGAAGAATTATGGGTTTCTTTGTTGTTGTGATGGGTTGTTGGAGCGATGCTCCGAGATGTCATAATTTTTGGAGTGGTATTTGTGGATTGAACACTCTTTTCACTGGGGTATTTCCCCTTTTGTGTGTACAATTTAGTGCATCTTTGCACTGTCTCTACGTTGTCGGCATCAAAGGCAGGCTTGCCACTGTCTCTATTTTTGGGCAGGTGTTTAAGTGATTGTAAATGTTGTCTAAAAATATCATAGGGGTTGAATCCTCTTATGTGTTCAACATATCTGAGGTTGGAGATACTAAAATGTGCTGCGAAACCGTCAATTTTGTTGACATTTTTCAACACGAACTCCCCTATTTTCCAAGGCAGAGGAATGAATTGTTTTTTTTTCTTCCTTTGGAACAGATGGAACCAGTAGTTGTATTGACGTGCTATTTTTGCAATAAAAATTATGTCTGTAATGTGACATGGAAGGAGAGTAGGTTGTTCCGTGGAGCCAAAAATTCTTATGACAGTGTAATTATCCAAATGTTGGACTGTCCCCTTTTTGTCCAAAAACTTAGTTTCCTGTTCAGTTATGCGGGGAGCATTTTCTCCTAACAACAAAACTTTGAAAACAGACAGGAAGCCATTAAAACCCTCATAAAAACAGTGGGAAGCCTTGTGCTTCCACAAGGCCTGGTACCAGAACGTTAATGGGTGGAAATTGCAGTTGACATTCTTGGACAGAGACAATTGCGAAAATCGACAAGAATGTGCTATTGCAAAAACTAGATAGGATGACATACAAAATTTCTTTCCCCTTTTGTAGCTTGACAATTGGGAAGAGATTTCATAGGAAATTAACATGCCCCAATAAAATATGGATTATTCATTGACTGTGAAATACAAAATATAAAGAGCCATGTGGGAAACAGTAGCTATGGACTCCTGTCCCGTTATTCTTGTAAACAGCCAGGAAATTTCACGAAAAGGATTTTTAAATGAACTAACCTGCATGCTTGTAATATCTTCAGCAACTAGATTCGGATTTTCCAAAAAAAGGGGCAAGAGGTCCAATCCGTTATTATGCTTTGCTAGGAACTGTTTGCAATCTTCTCCTTTGAATGTCAATGTTGGCTCGGGCAATTTCAGTATCTGGCAGAAGACCTGAGGTGACAAAGAAACATAAGAGCGGTCATGTAGTGGAATAATTCTTTTCTCTGCAATAAATTTATTGGTGCACCAAGAGACCAAGTCCTTATAGTCAAAAGCCTCAGGGACACAGCCTGCATTAGCAATTCTGGAGGTCCAAATTACTTGGTTCTCTGTGGCATAGGTTGAGTAATAAGAAAATTCCCTGGACCAGTGGAATTTTTGGTCGTCATGGCCGAAGATGTTCACTGTATCTCCACGGAATGGGTGCCGAACTGATGCCATAGGTTTATGAGAAGGTTGCTTTGTTGCAGATGATGGTTTAAATGAACAGTCAGAGCGAATAATGTAACTTTTTTCTAAATCTTGGTTAAATGCTTATGAATGGGAAAGCTCCTCGAGCCTTTCGCTGATTAATGAAAGTTTGTATTGGTGGTGTATGATGGACTGTTAGCAGTAAAGTTTATTTAGTGCATATTTAGAAATGTGAAGGTGGCAGGTACAACGAAGAGAAATTAAGGAATGGAGGTTTTGTGAACGTGCGAAGGCCACGCGGTGTGAATGAGATTTCATGATTTTGAAATGAACACTTGGAAGGGACAATATATTCTCCCTGCAAATTTTGGTTTAACATGCATGAATACGAGATTTCCTCGACCCTTTCGCACATCAATGACAATATATACGGTTTCTGCATGATGGCCTGTTAGAATTAAATGCCAGTAATTCCATATTTAGAAACAAGA
>ML777550.1:133653-150560 GCA_009831015.1 Picea engelmannii
TTATATTTTCTTTTATTGTAGACAAGTGTGAAGGTGATGGAGATGGTGGAGAGCAAGGAAAGAATGGCAAGCTCTAAAAAGTGGTTTGACATGATTTAAAAAAGGGTTACAGGGATAGTCAGGACAGTTGAGTGTTGCACGGTGAAATTTCATGTTTCAGAATTTTTGAGTGCAAAATGTGTAAAACGAAAGAGATCATGATGGGGCAGTTGAGCGACTGTTTTGTATATTTGTGGAATTCTGACAAAGTGGCTAAGTATGGAATAGGGAAATTGATAATTGCATGCGAACCAATAAGATCTTATATATAATTGCCAACTGCTAATTGCAAAAGGATGCGGGCATAGGAAACAATGACTACAAACTGAATATTTCTTCAACCTGACAAACCGACAATTCCCCAAAGAAATTTGAACAAATGGCGAAGTATGGAAAGTGAACAGATGGACTTCAAAATGGGGTGACAATAGTTCCAGTAAATATGCGAGGAAGCGATGGTTAAATTGTATTTCTCGAAAGTTTTCAGTGAAAAAATGTGCACCATGGAAAAGGGCATGATAGGTGGACCGTAATATGGAAAAGGGTATGATCTAAGAACGGTTGCAAATTTGTATATCTATTAATTTGTATATAGCAGAGCTATGAATGTTGTTTGGAGGTCTTGGAAAAGTAGAAGTGCAATGTTGACGCGACCAGTGGGGTCCTCCTGTCAATTTCTATATGGCGGAACTCTGGGTGGTAGTTGTGGGATAGGGAACAATAGAGGGTCAATTTAAAGAAAGGGGAAGTGGTGGTTGGAAACACGTTAATTGGGAAAACAGAAAGGTGGAAGACAGTTTTCATAAGCGCGAATTGGATTCAAAGAAATCCCATTGTTGCAAAACCATGATATACTAGTTATCAACAAATGCGTTGTTGAAGATTACATTTTATTGCAAGGTGCGCACACAACTATGTTCTTGATACATTATTCCATGACTATAACATAGCAACTGAACTAGTGAAATTCCTTTTGTACTAATTGCCAGGAAATGCTTTATTGAAGATTAGATTTTATTGGAACGTGTGGACATAGCTGTGTTCTTGATACATTCTTCCATCAGTGCAACATATTAACTCTAGTATTAAACTTCTTGCATTATGGGTTGTTAGCATTAAAACTTAATAATTGCATCTCTAAAAACAAGAATAACAATTTTGCTGGAACATTTTACATTATTATTAGTAAATAGAAGATCGAAGAAGTACGAGAGCACCGAAATATGCCAATTAGAACATGCGTTAAACCCAAAAAAGAGGCAGAGATGAAGATTCCAAGGCCAAAATTTCATAATAGCAAATCCATTTAAAAAAATAAGAAAAATATTGAGTATTGTACATCTATTCTTAGAAATTGGACCCAATTCTTCTGGCCAAAACATTGAAGGTATCTGCGAAAAACATAGGCACGGGTTCCGCAGTATGTAAGATCCTTGGAGTTTTCTCCTTGATGAATCATCCTCTGCTGAAATTGATATTTTTCAGAAGCTTTGCTTGAGGAAGAAGACAAAAATGGTTGCAGGGCAAGTGGAATAGTCGTTAGTTGAAACTGGCTCTGCATAGTCGAAAATTTTTTAGCAGCACAGCTTGCACGTGCAATTCCAGAGGCCCAAATTAGTCCATTCTAGACAGAAGGAGATGACTAGTAGGAAAATGCATTGCAATAATGAGAGTCTTTCACCTGATACCCAAAAATGTTAAACAATATTTTTTTGGCTTGAAATATATCTCTGGAAGAATCAACATATGATTGCTTTATAGTCAAACTCTTCTACCCAGAATGAACTAATTTGGAACTCTGGAATTCCTACTTCCGCAGTGCAACGTGGTTGTTGCATTCATTGTCCATTTCTTTTCTAAAACTCCTTTTGGTGTTGTCATGACTGCAATCACTGAGCCAGGAAGGTATGTTCATTATGGTTGATTTCAATTTGGGCCAAGGAGTGGGAATATTTTCTACATTTCCATCATCCATTATTGTATCATCGTCCATCAGATCATCTTCTTTTGGCTTGAAATTCATGGCATTGACTTCTGCGACAACCATGACTGCAACTGGGCAGGTTCTCTGAGCAGCCAAGGTTGCCATGGAATTTTTTGGCTTGAAATATATCTCTTGGTGTACCAAGGGGCTATCTCATTTTTTGCTCGTGGGTGGAGAGAGATGAATAGTAAGAATATGCCCTGGAATAGTGGAACCTTTGGCCATTATGCCCCAATGTGTTTACTATGTGTGGAGAGAACTGCTGCCACAAGTTATTAAGAATTTCCATTTGCTTAGGACGATGTTTCAAATGAAAATCAGGGAGGGATAATATAAGCCTCCGCAAAGTCTGGTTTAATGCGTATCAATGGAATATCTCCTCGAGCCTTTCGCTGATCAATGACAATTTCCAGGGTTCGTGCGGAATGAGCTCTGACCATCACAGCTCACTAATTTCACAATTAGAAAAAAGTACGAAGGTGGCGGTGACGGCAAAAAGAGATTAAGAATAAAAAATTTCTTAAAAGCACCAACCTGTCGGCGCACACAAAAAAAGATTGCGTTGCCTTTGAAATGAATACTTGGAAAGGATAACATGCTTGTGCACAAATCTTAGTTCAATTCGTACTAATGACAAATCTTCTCCAAAATTCTGGACATTAATGACAGCTGTAACGGTTGCTACAGGATGGCTACTAGCATTAAAGCTTAATTATTGCATATCTGGAAACAAGTACGAAGGCAGTGGCGATGGTGAAACTGATTCCAAGAAGTAGCAAAGTATGGAAAGCGGTCGGGTGGGTTACAAAAGAAAAATGACAGAAGACATACCTAGGAGACGTGAAGGGTCGATGGTTCTCTGCCTGGCGGGCTGAAAATTGAGCCTCTGTTGTTCCATGTCCTACAAATAGCACCTACTCTTCCGCGAGATACAAATTGTTAGGCGGACTTGTGGGTTGGTTGGTTAAACATGTACTTTTATAAAGTATGGACATGATATTTTATAGAACATATGTGAATCCCTTATTCCATACTTGGGCACTTTTTGTTTCGCGCGTTTGCGGCCTAGCGGGCTAAAAATTGAGTATCTATTGTTTTGTTCCCTACAAATAGCACCCACAATTTCGCGATATACAAATTGACAGCATGACTTGTAGAGATGAGTCTTTATATAAAGTATAAACATGATATTTTATAGAGCATATATGGATCCCTCATTCCACACTTAGGCACTTTTTTTATCGTGGGTTCGCGGCCTTGCGGGCTGAAAAAATAGTCAATATTGTTTTGTGTCCTACAAATAACACCCAGATTTCCACGATATACAAATTGATAGGAGGACCTACGGGTTGCTTGGCTGAACATTGCATTTGTATTGTTTTAGAACATATGCAGATTCTTTGTTCCGTGTACTATAAATAGCACCCAGATTTCCACGATATACAAATTGATAGGAGGACCTACGGGTTGCTTGGCTGAACATTGCATTTGTATTGTTTTAGAACATATGCGGATTCCTCATTCCATACTTGGGCATTTTTTGGATCGCGGGTTCGTGGCCTGGTGGGATGAAAATTAAGTATCTATTGTTCCGTGTCCTACAAATAGCACCTACACTTCCGCGATATACAAATTTACAAGCAGACTTGTGGACATAGTCTCTATATAAACTATGGAATGAGATTTTATACAACATATGCAGATTCCTCATTCCGTTCTTAGGAAGTTTTTGGATCGTGGGTTCGTGGTCTGGTGGGCCAAAAATAGAGTCTCTATTGTTCTGTCTCCTACAAATAGCACCCAAACTTTTGTGATATACAAATTGACAGGGGGACTTGCGGAGATGAGTCTCTATATAAAGTATAGACATGAGATTTTATAGAGCATATGCAGATCCCTCATTCCATACTTAGGCACTTTTTTGATCGTGGGTTCGTAGCCTAGCGGGATGAAAAAAAAGTCTCAATTGTTCTGTGTCCTACAAATAGCACCTAGATTTCCACGACGTACAAATTGAAATGAGTAGCTACGGGCTGCTTGGCTGAACATTGCATTTGTATTTTTCTAGAACATATGCGGATCCCTCATTCCATACTTGGGCACTTTTTGGATCTCGGGTTCGCAGCCTGGCGGGATGAAAATTAAGTATCTATTGTTCTGTATCCTACAAATAACACCTACACTTCTGCGATATACAAATTGACATGCGGACTTCTGGGCATAGTCTCTATATAAAGTATGGAATGAGATTTTATACAACATATGCAGATGACTCATTGCATACTTAGGCAGTTTTTGGAGCATGGGTTCGCAGCCTGGCACACCGAAAATAGTCTCTATTGTTTCGTCGCCTACAAATAGCACCCAGACTTCTGCAATATACAAATTGACAGGTGGAATCGGGCTGCTTTGCTGAACATTGGACTTTTATTGTCTCGTAGCGATCCCGTATCAATTTCATAGTTAGCGATTTTTTTTTATCGGGGGCTCTGGGGCTGGCGAGCTGGAAATTGGGCCTCTATTGTTCCCTGCTGTACAAACACATTGTTCTAGAACATATGCGAACCTACGTGTTTCTTGGCTGAACATTGCATTTGTATTGTTCTAGAACATATGCGGATTCCTCATTCCATACTTGGACACTTTTGGATCGCGGGTTCGTGGCCTGGAGGGCTGAAAATCAAGTATCTATTGTTTTGTGTCCTACAAATAGCACCTACACTTCCGCGATATACAAATTTACATGCGGACTTGTGGACATAGTTTCTATATAAAGTATGGAATGAGATTTTATACAACATATGTGGATTCCTCATTCCATACTTAGGCAATTTTTGGATCGTGGGTTCGCAGCCTTGCGGGCCAAAAATAGAGTCTCTATTGTTCTATCTCCTACAAATAGCACCCAGATTTCTATGACATACAAATTGAAATGAGGAGCTATGGGCTACTTGGCTGAACATTGCATTTGTATTGTTCTAGAACATAGGCGGATCCCTCATTCCATATTTGGGCATTTATTGGATCGCGGGTTCATGACCTGGCGGGCTAGAAATTAAGTATGTACTATTCTGTTTCCTACAAATAGAACCTACACTTCCGCGATATACAAATTGACATGCATACTTGTGGACATAGTCTCTATATAAAGTATGGAATGAGATTTTATAGAGCATATGCAGAACCCTCATTGCATACTTAGGTAGTTTTTGGATCACGGGTTCGTGGCTTGGCGCTTCGAAAAGAGAGTCTCTATTGTTCCGTCGCCTACAAATAGCACCTAGACTTCCACGATACACAAATTGACAAGTGGACTCGGGCTGCTTCGCTGAACATTGGACTTTTAATGTCCCGTAGTGATCCCATATCAATTTCATAATTAGCGAATTTTTTTTGATCGAGGGCTCTAGGGTTGGCGAGCTAGAAATTGGGCCTCTATTGTTCCCCGCTGTACAAACACATTGTTCTAGAACATATGTGGATCCCCCATTCCATACATGAGGACTTTTTGGATCGCGGACTCGCAACCTGGTGGGCTAAAAATTAAGTATCTATTGTTCCATGTCCTACAAATTGCACCTACACTTTCGCGATATACAAATTGACAGGCGGACTTGTGGACATAGTCTCTATATTAACTATGGAATGAGATTTTATACAGCATATGTGGATCCTTCATTCCATACTTAGGCAGTTTTTGGATCGCGGGTTCACGGCCTGGCGGGCCAAAAATAGAGTCTCTATTGTTCCCTCTCCTACATATAGCACCCAGGCTTCTGCGATATACAAATTACCAGGAGGACTCAGGATGGTTGCCTAAACAATGCACTTTTAGGTAGTTTTTGTATGGTGGGTTTGCGGCTTGACAGGCCGAAAATAGAGTCTCTATTGTTCCCTCTACTACAAATAACATCCAGACTTCCACGATATACAAATTGACAGGAGGACTTGGGCTGGTTGGTTGAACATTGCACTTTTATTGTCCTGTAGCGATTCCGTATGTATTTCATATTTAGCGATTTTTTTTTATTGGGGGTTGTGGGGCTGGCAGGCTGAAAATTGGGCCTCTATTGTTCAGGCTCGCGGACTAAAAATTGGGGCTATATTGTTCTGCGCTGTACGAACACTACCCACAACTCCGCGATATAAAAATTGACAAAGGGACCTGTGGACTGCCTGGCTCAACATTGCAGTTTCATTGTTCCTTGCCCTCTAAATAGCACTCGGAGATCCGCCATATACAGATTGACAGATGAACTTGAGAGCTGGTGCATTAAATTATTAAAGGATGTTAAATTGCTTATTCTTAAAAGAATGAAGGAAACAATTTTTTTTTTTTTTTTAAATTCTATCACCGCAAGCATAACAAGGACCAATTTGAATTTTAAGGCCGTCTTGTTCATATGATAGCACAATTTCACTCTGGACAATATATATTCGTTCATTTCAAATTATTCCAGGATATTAATTTGACTAACTTCATCGAATAAGCAAAAATGCGAAAACAACGACCAATTTGAATTTTAAGAGCCTCTTGTTCATATGTGAGGATAGTTGCAGTTCAGACACTATATATTCGTTGATTTCAAATTATTTCAGAACAATAATTTGACCAAGTTCATCGATCAAGGAAATCTACTAAAGCAAGTCACAGTACATTTGCATCACAGTGCCATAGAAATTACCAGGCGGATCTGCGTGCCAATTGGCTAAAAAAAAACAATTATATTGTTCGGTGTCCTCCAAAGAACAGTTGGAGTTCCACAGTATACGAATTGACAGACAAAGAAGATAACCAAGAACCAACCATACTTTAAACAGTCCACAAGCAAGTTCCCAGAAGGTTCCATAGAGAAAAACCCATCGACCTTTGCACCAAACAACTTGATATACTAAGAAAAGACGTCATCACATTTGTTTTTTGTTGAAATGAAGTTTCATCTGGATGTTGAACAAATATTACAGAGAGACATGAGGTATTTTTGTTTCCTCCCAAAGTTTGATATAATTTTTTTTTTCCCATTTTCAACCGATATGCAAAATTGCATTGTCCTCATTTAAGGTAAATTTTCTCTATATCTGAAGCTGCCGCAGCATGTAGACACTGCTTTCCTTTTTCTGTAGATATGTTTCATACAACAACTCTGCCAACTCAGGAAGCACATTTTGTAATAGTGGCTGCCTGGTCATACAGTGCACGGTTGTGTTGCCCATAGTTCATATAACACCATTGAGGCAATGTCCATAAATATATGGACATTTTTCACTGCATCGCAAACAATCAATCATATCATCACTTATCAAAGCGGAGATAGAGGCAGCAGAATGACATTTTGTACATACAGGCTCAAAGGGGGTCGAGTACAGATTGGCTGCAACTAAAAGACCTTCAACCTAGGAATGCGAGCAAAGGGATTAATACATTGAATAGTATAATACACAACTGCATCCCACCCTCCCCTTTAAAACAAAACAAAAAATTAAACAGGTGCATAAATTTGTTGAAGGCTATTTCTATAAGCAAAGTGAGGATGATTTTGTAAATGTATACGCACAACAATTGTAGAGCTAGCTAGTTTCTCCAGATCCTTTACTGTATCTACTCGCAACTCTGTTACAAACATTGACTGGGTTGTCCGAAATATCGTTTCTCTAGCATCCTTCTTCTTTGTTATATTTTTGAACGACATAAGTGGAATCTGCCCCCTATGCAATCGTTGTTCCATTGATGAAAGCAAATCTGAATATGTATCGAACAATTGTAGCTGCAACATGGAACAATGCAATATTTGTGTAACTTATTCGACATACATGCAGAAGCAAAAGTAAAGAAAAAAACTGAATATGAAAGGCGGTACCATTTCCTTCTCACTGTCCGACTCGCCATCCTTTATATGGAGAATGTGTCGCGACCCAATTTTTCTGCCCAGTGTCACAACAACCGCAATCGTTCCCTTTGAGTAAATATCAGTTCTTTGTGCAAGTTGCCTGATAGTCGAGTCCGGGAGGAAGCGATATTCTGAACAAATAGCAGGAATTTTTTCCACAATGCTTGTTTCGTTGAGTGAAATAATTGGATCGCAATCACCATGGTCATATACTATTTTCGACAATATATTAAAATTTGTAATTGATATCCCATTACGCGGAAATATCTTTTCTGCATGTTTCTGGACAAGTTGTGGAGGAACAGTCTATGTGACTATCATCATGGCATCCTTGTCTATCATATCAACACACATAATGGGTCTACTTTTGTTTGCCTTGTCCAAGTAGGTGGTATAGACAACCATTATGTCCCCGACAAACACCTGTCCAGTTTGGCGGTTGTTCAAGCCCTCTATTGACAGTACTTTGGATGTCACAACTCTAGACTTGATGACATTTTTTGAACAAGAAAACTAAAGTGAATGGTAGTGTGCTACAAGTACACAGATACTTTTGATGAACTATGGAGCCACAGTTTCGCAACCACACCTCTTAGTCTGCAGAACATGCAGCACGTTCAGCATCTCGCTCGTACTTGTTGATACTTCTTATGAGTTGTAGACGATGTATTGCAGATGGCATCATCATATACACCATGCCATAGATGAATATATAGCCTAGGAAATTTTTCTAGTAAACATAGTAAGAGCAGAGCGTATGCATCTTTACCTTTGGCCTTGTCAGTCTGTCGATGTCTGGGATGACTGACTTCTCATGGTCCTGTCACTAGTCCAACTTTTTCTGATGCAAGCATGTGCAGATGGACATCAGGACTAAATAAATATATGCATTCTATATTATATGCTGCCACCCGGTTTGTATCTTTAATTTACTGGCACACTTGGTATACCTTTTAGAAGATTGTACCACAGAACCCTTTGCTACTGCACAAAAGAATTCATCTCCCTGTCCAAGCAACCTATTTTTTCCAAGGCAGCAACACTGAAGATGCAATGGACAAGAAGGCAAGTTAGTTTGAAAATAGACATGTAAAACAAAAAGAAACAGGTCTATTTACCTGCCAAAGAGTCCTTCGTCCTGTCCAACCATTATGTTTGTTTAAATGCCACAATGCAGCGCAAACACAACGGACATGCACTAGCTTAGTATGCAGGAATAAATGTATGTAACCAAGATAACTTACCATGTAGGAAGGAACACAACTAGCTTAACACATATACAGACCATAAATGAAATACAAAACAACGCAATATGAAACAATAGTACAAGCATGCACCTTTCTATATCCTCTTCAGCCGATGCAGTCGAGACTCCCTCCTTTTCTCCAGCTACTCTGTTTGTTTAAATGTGGGAACCCACAAAATTTAATGAACATCAATGGAAGATGTTATTCAACAGAGAACAAGCAATATGTACATACAACAAAACTGACTCAACGAACGGTCTACAAAGGTAGAAACATGAACCTTTGCACTTCTCTATCCATGGTTGTAAACATGTATATTTTTTTCCCCTGGCCAAAATATATTACAAGGCACAAAATATCACGCAACTGCATGGACGCAGCTAAACGATTTCTGGTTTTCCTTGGGAATTTATCCACATATTCCCTTTAACCATGTTCTTTATCCTCTACACAGACTATTGTGCCCACGATACAAGTTCTCAGTTTTCCGTGGCAAATTACCCAAACATGCTTCCAGACATGAAAATATAATCTTGCAGAATCTTTGTTGCACATATCATATCTCAAGAACAACACAAATTGTATCCTGCGCACACCAGTCTATGTAGAGGAGAAAGGACATGTCATGTCATATCCACACATCTGACCATACATGGTTTATAAATGTACCCTACATACATATGCTTTATTCCAACAAAAAAACAACGGATATTGTAACTTCACATGTAATCCTCGAACAATTTTGCATGCAACTATTTTCTTTCATGGTAGGATTCCAGCACTAGGAAAATCTCACAGAATAACAGATATTGGCTCTGGCAGACATGGCAAATAAAA
Organism: Picea engelmannii; assembly: GCA_009831015.1. Lineage (NCBI taxonomy): Eukaryota > Viridiplantae > Streptophyta > Pinopsida > Pinales > Pinaceae > Picea > Picea engelmannii. The sequence continues at coordinate 143,649 of ML777550.1, forward strand.
CAACTGCATATCCACTGGTGGGTGTAGGGGATGAACACCGTAAAGTTCCCCCCAAAAAACAATAACAATAAAAAAAAAAGAAAAAAGAAAAGCTCCAACCACTGCCGCTGCACCCCAACCCTGCAAGGTAGAATCAAACAAAAGAAACTAGCAAGGACCAAACTAGCGAGAAAGCATGAAGAGGCCGAACTTCACCCCCAACGCCCCAAAGTGCAAACCCTATCCAAACAAACAGAACCAACAACCCAGGAACCAACGAACCAACAAGAACCACCAAGCCAGTGAACAACATATGTATCTCCAACGATTACGAAATTGCATCCCAAGCAGAAAAGGAACCAGAAACATACAAGGAACATGCGGCTACAAATTAGCAAACATTCTTACTTGCAAACTGCAAACACTAAACAACAAACAAAGAATACAAAATGAAACTATGGCATCGAAACTGACTCCGAAACGATGAAATGCAGAAGCGTAGGTCGAATCACGAGCGAAACAACAACAAACAACAATTGAGAAACTAATGAAGAAGAACCACTCACCGAACCAGTAAACAATGTATGTAGCTTCAACGATTACAAGGATGAAACATACAATGGCAGAAACCGACAAACCAACGAAGAAGAAGCAGTCACCGAACCAATAAACAATATATGTAGCTTCAATGGCAAAACAAGGATGAAACATACAATGGCTATTGAACTGGCGATAGACAAGCAAGACTGTGCAAATTCACTGTAACTGTATAGAAAATTTCGAGGAAAAATGTACTCCGAGAACCGTATTTACATAAACATTTAAGACTCTGAGGATATCTAAGGACCTCGCAGTATGCAAACATTTAAGCTGTCAAGGGTGTTGGAGGACGTCGCGTCATGTGAACATTTACGCAGTCAGTCCTACTGACGCATATCGGAATAAATGTCAATACATTTCAAGAAATATACATCCGCCAAAGACGCTATAAACTTTGGAATTCAAAATCACTACAAAGCTTGGATATCAAAACTTTTCAATATGCTTATTACATATCAAAACTTACGGATATATTCGGGTAGTAGAAAATGCTAATACAAACATTTGAACTAATGCTAGCATTAATCAACCTTCAAGCAAGATACAGAAAAAATATATGATTAAAACATACTGACTACGAGAAAAACTTTGGATATGTTGCCATATAGTACATTGGGAATAGCGAAGCCGGAAATAAGACCTCCAATCTCTTATCCAATCAGATCCGTACATATATGTTACTTTTTATTATATAAAAATATATGCTTTTAATTCCATAGCTCCAACAATAGGTATTGTGCAAATATTTCGGGTCAAAGGACAAACTAATATGTAGTCAATGATTTATCGATTGATATAGTCCCTCTACGCCGATGGCAGGGACTAATAATGGTCAAAATAAAAATCTTTTTACTTTAACATATAAAAAGAACATGATAATATAAATTGAAAGAAAAATTCACATTGACTCATCCACCCCTTCAGTCGAAACTTCCAATACATATGTTATGGTATGCTCAACAATAAGGTTAAATTTCTATTTGCAAATATGTCATATCAACAACTCCCTTTACAATTGGCTTGCAATAACATCTGAGAATTATCTCTCCACTAACCTTTATGCCATTTCTAGGTGTGGAGGGGAAGCTCCTTATTTGCAAATATGTTATATCAACAATTCCATTTACAATTGGCTTGCAATAACATCTAAGAAAAATCCCTCAACTAACCCTTATGTCGTTTCTAGGTGTGTAGGTGAAGCTCCATATTTACAAATATGTCATATCAACAACTCCCTTTACAATGGCTTGCAATAACATCTTAGAATTATCCCTCCACTGACCTTTATGTCAATTTTAGGTGTGGAGGTGAAACTCCCTATTTGCAAATATGTCATATTTACAAGTAACTTGCAATAACATATAAGAGAATCATCCCTCCATTTATCTTTATGTCATTTCTAGGTGTAGAGGTAAAGCTCTCTATTTTCAAATATGTCATATCAACAACTCACTTTACAATTGACTTGCAATAACATCTCAAAATTATCCCTCCATTCTAAGTGTGGAGGTGAAAGTCCCTTTGACTTATGTACACATGATTCTTAGAGATAATAACATCTCCAACAATCTTAAACACTTCTTTTAAAACCAATATCTTAAAAATAAAAAAATATTTAATTATATTAAAAATATTAAAAAAATTTCTTTTCAAAATAAAATAAATTTTATATTTATAATTGTATTTAAAATATTTGAAAACCCTCCACTTTCAACTTTAAATAATTTAAACTTCGATTTTATGAATTCTAAGACTTTAAATAATTTAGATTTAGAATTTATTAAGTGTAAGGCTTTGAAATGGAGGAGGACGAGGGGACCTACTTACGGGGATGAGTGGAGCTTTTTAGAAGGGGTGGAGCCGGTGCTCCCATCACATAAAAGTAAAGAAGTTATTTATGCATGGACTAACCTTAACTTTTTTCTTTGTTGAAATAGTCAAATAAATTAAATATGATTTATTTATTTATTTTTAATGATTATTTTATTAAAATAATTTATAAATTTAAGGAAAAAAATATTTTAAACTTTTTTCAAACTTTAGGGTTGGATTTTATCATTACAGCTGCTATTCCCTTGGTCAACTAAAGGGTCAATAATTACGTTCTCGTATTCATATTCAATTTATATGGAGGTCATTCTTTTTTTAACTAGTATAACTTTCCAAATAAAATGCTTCACTATTAAAATGATGAATGCAAGTAATCACTACACTAATAGCAATATTTCTCGAAGTTTTATTTATATTACTATTTTTTCTTTACTAGCTTACTTAATGAAATAATTAAAACAAGTAATTATGATATTATCTTAATAATAATATTTTTTTTAATAAGCTTCCTTAATGAAATAATTATAGTAGTACGGGAATCGCTTTTGACATTTTCAACATCTTTGAAACTTGTTCTTGACATTTAGGAAGCTTAGGAACTAGTACTCCCCAATTGGTTGGGAACTCTTTTGGGAACTTGAGAGCTTTTTGGGAGCTAGGGAGGAACACACAGCCCGCAAGCACGTCCTCCGGGTAAATCGGGGTGAGAATCGACCTTGAGACCTCTTTTTACATATTTCCTTCCATTTACACGTCACTTGCCAATCGGTCTACACCCCTGCAGGCTTATTCCATTATTACAAATACATAATTTTTACAAATATTTTCATTATATTTATTTAAAATATCACTATAAAACAAAGACTAAACTACACTAAATATTATTTTAGAAATTATTTAAGTAAAAAAACTTAATACTACTCACTTATAATTCTTGATATGGAAACTTTTAATGAATGTATGTTTTTCTTCAAGCCCAGAGTAAACATGAAAATTGAATAAATCAATACCCTATCCATGGCAAGCATTTGCTCTAGTTTGTTGTTGCTATCAACCAACTATATCATTGATTTTTATTGTATTTTCATATTACAAGACTAGATATTTTATAAATCAATACCATATCCATGGCAAGCATTTTCTCTAGTTTGTTGTTGCTATGAACCAACTATATCATTGACGTTTATTGTATTTTCATATTACAAGAGTAGATATTTTATTTTTCTGTGGTTTTGAACGGGAATAATACTTCTCCATTGTTTTGAAGGAGATATTTCAGTTCTAAAATTATATTTGTGCGGTTTTGAACGAGAATATATCTGTGCGGTTTTGAAGGAATAATACTTCTATGTGGTTTTTACTTTTTTTAAAGAGAATAATCTCTTTAGTTTCTCTGGGTGAGGGGAACTTCTCTGCGGTTTTTGGAATTCTCTCTGCAATTTTGAATAATTTTTAGTTCCACTTGGGCACGTGTTTGTAAATTATTTCTTCTCTCTGGTTTTTGGAATGCTCTCTGCAATTTTGAATATTTTTTAGTTCCACTTGGGTGCGTGTTCGTAAATTATTTCTTCTCTCCGGTTTTTGGAATGATCTGTCCAATTTTGAATAATTTTTAGTTCCACTTGGGCGCGTGTTCGTAAATTATTTCTGGCTTCTTCAATCGGTTGAGCACCCGAACACTTGAAATGAGGTGAGTCACTTTTTACTTTGATTCAATTTTAATTTAAAATATATTTATAATCTATTATATATATATATATATATATATATATAAGTTTCATAAGTAAAAGTTGTTTTGAGAGATAATAATTAATATCATTATTATCAATTAAAAAATTTATTTTCCATTTTTAAAGTCAATCCAAAATAATAATTGTTACATTTTTTCTCTTCTTTTCAATATGAGCACTCCACCACCTATTCCAAAAACTCAGGAGAGGCCCCCCAAAATCACCCTAGAGATCATTTACGATTATATGGAATCATTAGAAAAAAGGAGAGAAGAGAGAGATTCCAAAAGCCAAATAGATTTAGAATCATTAGAAAAAAGGAGTGAAGAAAGAGATTCCAAAAGCCAAATAGATTTAGAATCATTAGAAAAAAGGAGTGAAGAAAGAGACGTAAAACTCCAAATAGAGCTAGAGGCAGTGCTTGATAAAAATATTAGACTCTTCAAAGATACCATTCAAACTCAAATAGAGGATAGATTCTTAGGGTTCAAGAGTGAATTGTAGACAATGAAGGATAGGATTCAAGAAATGGAAAAACATAAAAAATCAACCCAAGAAGGAGAGGTTAAAGAAAATCACAACTTGAGAGATAGGATTAAGGAGCTAGAAGAAAAACTAACCAACAATTTGACCCTTAGTAATCTGGAAAAAAAATTGGATATCAAACCCATCAAACAGGAAATGAATAAGCTATTCGAATTGGATCATGAGCATAACAAAAGAGCCTTGAACCTCATAATTTTTGGTATAAAATAAAAACAAGAGGAGGATATGCTAGCAATAGTAAAAGAATAATTAAATAATAAATCACAAATCGATACAACTTACCTCATAGAAGCAAAGAGGCTAAGAAAAATAATTGATCACAAAGATAGGTTGATCTATGTCAAAGTAAGTTGTAATGACCATAAATATAACATACTCAATAAATCTCCGAGCTTAAAAGGGTCAGGAATATTTATAAATGAAGAACTCATTCCTGAAGACCAAGCTGAATTAAGGAAGAAAGTTCAAAAGGTAAAAGAAGCTAGGAAAGAAGAAAAATGGGCAATAATTAGAAATCAAAAAGCTATTGTTAGGGATAGAGACTAGAAAGATAATAATAAATAGGAATTTGGGACACTCGGGATCCTTTTTTGGAACTGTCGTGGCTTTCCATGGCGCAAAATTCCCATGATAAGTTGGATCCCGAGTGATATTGATATTGTTTGTCTAGTTGAAACTTGGGAGCATGAGGAGTCTAAGGTCCCTAACATACAAGGATTTGTGTTGTGGTCGGCATGGAACAAAAAATCCCACCATAGAGGGATAGGAGGCATAGCTTGTTATATTAGAAAGAGCATTTCTCCTCACATTAAACTTCATAAGATCGACCCTCTCAATCAGTACATTTGGATAGAAATTTTAGACATCAATGCTAAGAAGATGTATACAGAAATTTGCTATTTTTCACCTATTAATTCTATTTTCTATAAGAAAAACAATCTAGATAACAATTGTCCCTATAATAATTTAGAACAAGATATTTATAGTTTGAAAAATGAAGGTAATATCCTCCTGTTAGGAGACTTTAATGCTAGGACTGCAACTAAACAAGCTACTCTTTTAAGTATTGATTCCAACCATAATCCTTTATGGCTAGATGAGGACTTTGTTTTATCTAATAGCTACAAAAGAAGCTCTGAAGATCTAATTGAGAATTTGTTTGGTACTGAGTTGGTCAAGCTTTGCAGCTCTCAAGACCTAATAATTTGCAATGGAGTAATGAAGTGGCCAAACACCAATCATATGACTTGTATTCATGGGAAAGGTAGTAATGTCGTAGATTATGTGATATCTGATATCCATGTTTCCAACCAAATATAAACTTTTGACCTTTTAAATGACCATGAGCCTGACTTTGATCATAAACCTTTAACCCTAACTCTAAACTTTTCCATGCACATGAGCGCCATTGAAGAGAATTCTGATAATCAAAGGAATTTGCGCTTTGACAAAAATAAAGTTGGCCTTTTCTTAAAGGATTTAAATAGTAAATTAAATCTCCTGAGTTATAAGGACAACATTGAAGAACTCTATCATAATTTTACAACTACCCTTTCCACTTCTATTAACAACTTCTCTTTCGAAGTGTCCTATAAAAAGAATAATAGAATGACCAACCCTTGGTATGATAAAGAATGTAAAATTGCTAGGAAATCCATTAGGGATGCTTCTAATGAGTCCTTAAAAATCAATAAGATCAATATGTACAAATCCCTAATTAAAAGGAAAAAATGTACTATATCAATAAAAGGCAAGAGAAACTTTAAAAACTATATAAGCTGGATCCTAAGAAATTCTGGAGCCAAATTCTAAACCGCAATACTAAAGAATATAATAGGATTCCCTTAAGGGACTGAAATTCCTACCTTAAAAGTCTTTATGAGTTCCCTAATGCCATGGACACCATTCCTATTGTCCCGACAAAAGATGAAGTTTTTTCTTTAGATGACATAGAGTTCAGGGTTAAGTGGCTTGCAAATGGGAAAGCTAAGGACATTGAAGGCTACCAAGATGAAATTTTTAAAATCGAAGGGCCTATCCTTATCCCTCACATACACAGGCTCTTCAATTTAGAAGTCAAGAATGGATTCCCTAAACCCTGGACACAAAGCCTCATTGTTCCTATTTTTAAAAATGGGGATAGAAACATTCCCTCTAATTATAGGACCATTATGATTAGCCCGATTTTAGCCAAGCTTTATGGAATTATTTTGGAAAAGAAGATTAG
>ML777550.1:150610-175829 GCA_009831015.1 Picea engelmannii
CCTCATTGTTCCTATTTTTAAAAATGGGGATAGAAACATTCCCTCTAATTATAGGACCATTATGATTAGCCCGATTTTAGCCAAGCTTTATGGAATTATTTTGGAAAAGAAGATTAGCCTTTGGCTAGAAAGTCACGGTAAAATAGCTAAGGGCCAAGCCGGGTTTAGGATATATCATTCAACTGTGGACCATCTTGTTACCTTTAAGATCATTGCAGAGGATTTCTGCAATACTAAAACCAATCTTTTTTGTTGTTTTGTTGACATTAGAAAATATTTTGACATGGTTTCTAGGAAAAACCTTTGGAATAGGTTGGAAGAGATAAAAGTGCCTCTTAAGTTGAGGGTTGTTGCAATAAGGATGTATGAGAACGTTATTACTAAGTTTAAAAACACTAAGGGATGGTCAAAAGAGATTAACTACAATATTAAAGTCAAACAAGGTTGTCCCTTGTCCCCTACCCTTTTTGGCATATACATTGACAAGTTAGAAGATTGCTTGGAAAAAGCAGGTTGTGTCGGCCCTAATCTCACTGGTATAGTCATCAATCTTCTTCTTTATTCTGAAGATATCATTCTTATGTAAAGGAGTCCCCATGATCTTGAAAACCAACTAATAATCCTCAAGGAGTTTTTCTCCAATATGGGTATGACTATTAATACTGATAAGACTAAGGTCATGATTATTAAATCCAATAAGATCACTTATGATACCTTCATATATGACAACAACAACTTGGAGGAAGTGACTTCATACAAATATCTTGGAATTGATATTCACCACAAGCTCAACTGGAATTATAGCGTTGAGAAAAGGATTATTGGGGGATGGAAAGCTTATTATGGTCTTGAAAACAATTATAAATAAACTGATCTTTGGAGTTGGGATAATAAGAAACTCCTCCTTGAGACTCTTGTTACACTTGTTATTATTTATGGATGTGAATTCTGGGGTTGTAGTATCTCTCGTGAATCCTGGAGAAAGATAGAGAAAATACAAAAGAATTTTATAACCTATAATCTCAAAATTAAAGGAAATAAGCCCAATCACATCCTCCTCTTAGAAACAAGCCTCTCCCCCATTGAGAGCACGATTATGACTAGATACATAATGTATAAGAACAATTTAAACAACATGGAAGAAAAGAGGCTTCCTAAAATTTCTTCAAAATCGAGTCGTAACCACCATCGACTCAAGTGAGGATGGCATAAAGATACATGGTCTTGGATAAACTATTGGGGAATCATGGAAGACACCATTTTGCAGAATAAAGATACTATTAAAAAAATCATGATAAAATTTAAGGAGAAAATGTGGTGTGATAAAGATTTAGAGGGAAAAATAAAATTAAGGTATTATAAGGATGTAACCAACCCTAATCTAGAAGATCAAAATTATCTATCTATTTTTCCAAGTGTAAAGAAAAAAATAAGCATTTCTAAGATAAGAACAAATTTCCATGAGCTCCATAGTGAAACTGGGCATTGGTCAATTCCTAAAACGCCATGGGATGAAAGACTGTGTCACCTTTGTGACACTAAGAAGGTTGAAAATAAAAAAACACTTTCTCTTAGATTTTCTAGCCTATACCCAGATTATATCTCATTTTCAAAATATTTGTCACTCTACCAACCTTCCTAACCTATTAACTCAAAAAAACTATGGTGATCTTGGAAAGCTTCTCTTAATGATTTTCGAGCACATAAACAAAATTCTAAAGACTCACAAGTAATCACTTACACTCTTAAGGTCCGATAGACCAAATTGGTCTTAGTGGATGTTAATCATCATCATCAGTACTATTTAGATTTTCCCAATCAAAACAAGAATAATACTTCTAATTTACAAATATTTTTGAAGTTTATATATGTAAAGTTTAATTTTAAAAAGATATTAAAATTTTATATATGTATTTTCAATTTTGTTTTTCATTTTTTAATCGAATTTTTATGGATATAAAAGTTTCAATATTATGTTAAATATATTCATATAATTATTAGTACAAATTAAATTAGTAATTTTGATATTGTAGTTGTTGCAGTAGGAGCAACTTTGTCCTGGATTGACCTTCAATTTTATTGAAATAATATTTAAAATGTATGGTCCATTTTCAAAGACATGATCTTTGTCTTCAAGATTATAGAAAGTGATTGTGAAAAAACCATTCGAGCTGAGCTGGAGTTTGTAGTCCCCTTTTGGGTTCCACCATGTTTTGATACATTGCATGAGGTCTCTTTCAGAGGGCCATAACCCTAAAAATTTCCCAATCAGGGCATGGTCCTTCATGAACTGGGTGTGTTCTCCAACTCTATTAGAACTAATCACATATCTTAGTGCTTTAGTTTCCTAGGGGATGCATTTCCCTGGCTCCCATTTGTGATATTCCTTTGGATGAGACCATTCGACTTCCACCTCCATATCTTTTCCAGAGCTTTATTTGTCTCGCAGGAATCATTCACAAAAATGAGACAGTGGCTCAAATGGCAACCTCCTAACTCAGATTCCTTCTTTCTCATTTGCTGCTACATTCCGATATGAGAGGGTTTTCACCCCCCCCTCTAGGTCCATGTTTCTGGGTCAAGCACACCATCAGTGATGTTGTCTTTGTCTCTTTGCGAGGAGAAAACTTGGTTGTATCAAGGTTAGAAGCATGTATTCCTTCAAACCCTAGCTCTCATCGCCCTCCTTCTTTCCTTCCCATCTATGAGTGAACAAAATTTCCACAATCCCATTAGGACATGTTACAGGGTTTTACCATGAAGGATTTACCTGCAACACTAATCATCTAGATTTTTGAAGTTTGGGTTATTTTAATTAAATTTAATTTTGACTTTGCATGAACATTTTAATTTTAATTTCTTTATTATTTTATTTTACTATGGTTTACGACCAAAATTTCTATGCAGATCCTCGGTTCTATACCGCCTCTAGTTTCACACACAAACCAAATTAGGGAGGGAAAACAATATATACCATGAAGTTTCAATAGACTTGATGCATGTGGGATATTTCTTTTACAGTTGAAGATCAATGACCCAGATCTCCCCGTGAGAAAATCAATGGTTGCTGAGCGCAGACTTTAGGAAACCATATATTGAGATTTGGGGGTCCAAATAAAGCCCATGATATCTCGTTGGAAATCTATCGAGTAGGATAACATGTTGGAAGAGTAAGTCAATAAGGATCAGTGATGAAAAAACCCAAAAAATCCAAAGAACAAAGGGCCATGAATTTGAAGGGAATAAACTTTGCAATGCTCAGGCAACCATAACTTGAGTTCTAGGAAACAAAACCATGCTTGCAAGAGCATGTTAGAAATCTAAATAAGAGATAAATAATATGGAAGACTCTAACCCACCATATTGACACCAAAAATGCCAATGAAAATTTGAAGAATAAAGAAGGGAACAACCTAGCAGAGTCAGTGATATTTTTAATAAATATCACTCATGAACAACCTTGGAGCGAGATTGACTACTTAAGAGTCTGTTTAATTTTTTTTTATAACATGTGTATATTCATTTGCAAAATTGTGTGAGGAATTTGAGTCATTTAATGAAAAAATAATCAAGTTGAAGAGATAATAATTGTTGGTTGTTACAGAAGGCGAAAGGTATTCCTTGTTTTATAAAAGGAATACCATTGAATGTAAGAAAGGACTTCTGCGGATTGTACATATGGATGATACTATTATCTCTTTACGAATAATAAGCAGAAGGCTTTTGGGATCATAACTGTTGTTGAACGTATTAGAGACTCTTCTACTAATATGTTTGTTGTGGGTTTTTTCTAGATGTTTTTCATATGAATTATTTCTATGTGTTCTGTTTGGAATTACTCATACTATTATGATTTCCGATGAATACAATAGTGATGTTACAGGTTTAATCTGTAGTCAATTGTGATCAAATATGCAATTTCATTATGTTAATGTGTTGTTGATCAACACGAATTATTTTTTCTTTCAATAACTCTATCATTAATTTTATTCATTTTTATTAGTCTTGCTCTTGCAGGATAGGTTAGAAGTAGCTAGATTAATTAGTTTTCTTTTGTTTTATATTAGATTTAGAGTTAATTAGAATTATTTGGGGGACAGTCTATTGTCTTTCCCTTTTTCTTCTTTTAATTCTTAATTGCAACCAGACCCACATACTGGTTGGAAATGCTACCCCAAATGAGAGTAGGTTTGAACGGGACCTTCCATCGAGCATTCTCCCTTACCTGCTTGACATGCCATTTGGACTTGTCAACGCCATGTTATCTATAAATAGGACATGTAAACATGAAACATATGTGGGCATAAAATAAAATATTTTTCCACTAAGATGTCGGTGTAGAAAAAATATTTTATTTTATGACCTCATCTATTTCATGTTTACATGTCCTCTTTACAAATAACATGGTGTTGATGGGTCTAAATGACTTGTCAATCAGGTAAGGGAGAACGCTTGATGACAGGTTCCAATCAGACCTACTCTCATTTGGGGTAGCGTTTCCAACCAATATGTGGGTCTGGTTTCCACTATGAATTAAAATAAGAAAAGGGGAAAGACAATAGATTGTCTCCCAGATAATTCTAATTAACTCTAAATCTAATATAAAACAAAATAAAAATAATTAATCTAGCTACTTCATGGTGAGAAAATTTACCCACAATAAGATGAGTTTCAGTGCTTTATGGTAGCCATAGTTGAAAACCATCCACAACTCCTCATGAATTACATAGGTTACGAAGATAATTGGCATTCAACAAAAATACTCTTTAACCATTGAAATCTTCCATAAAGAGAAATTCTATATAGTTATTATTTCAACCACCTATCAGTGTTTCCCATACATTGGTTGATCAAGGCCCATACCAAAACACACGCTACTAACAACAACACACCTATGCCCTAGCTGCCTATTATGAATATTTTTTTATATCCATGATTTTCTGAAATCCATAACCTTGAAGAGATTATATGAGCTATAGAAAACATTTGTTGGCAAATGGAGGGCATAGAAATTATGTAGCTCGAAGTAGTCCAGAGTATGGAGGATACCCATCTTATCTCATACAACCTTCTACCACCTGTGCTTGGAGGGTACCCATCCCACCACACACAACATTCTACCACATGTGAACCTTATTTATGGTCTTTGAAAATGTGACAACCTCAACTAATTTTGAAATATGCTATTTCTTATTTTACTTTTATTTTCTGACAAATACACTTTCACTCTTATGGATTTACATCCCATCTAGGTGCTTGTCCACCAATCACAAAATGAGTTCATAAAATTCTAAATATACAAAAATATTTTAAATTTTTAAATATTATGTTAAATAAGATTTATAAGTAAACTTAAAAAAAAAAGCCTTTTCCACAACACGATTCACAAAAGTTGAACTTTCTTCCAGAACACCATTCACATAAGTGAATTCTCCTTTGGAATGTCATTTATGTTGCTCGAAACTTTCCCAAACAACCGCTTACTAAGTATGTCATGTAGATGCACAACCAACTGCCTCTTGAGGGAATTGAATGCCATATCTAACATCTTAATATGTTTAGATGACTTGAAATTATACATTATACCTTGGGATGCTAACACAATACACTCATACAGTCTTCATTCAAGGAAACATCCTCTATATTTAAAGCCATGAGCAATGTGGCTATGTAGAAATATTTTGTTTATATTTTTTTCTATGACAATTAGAATGCAGATTCATGTTTCATCAATGGTGTCTTTCAACATTGAGAAAATTAAATGTTTAAAATTTAAAATTTATTAAATTTATTTTTAAGTATGAAAAATCTTAGTTTAATATATTATTTTTCAAAACATAAGAGAACATTATAAAAAATTGAGGGAAAAAAAAACTAATGCAAAATCAAATCACTTTAATTTAAAAATTAAAAATATACTCTTGATTTTACAAGGACTAATAATACATACTCCTAAACCTTGAATTTAAATATAAAACAACCTTATGTTTCTTATCCTTTCTTCATTCATGTGGAATAATAAATCCCTTCTCCTTTTTATTAGTCTCTATCTACTTTTAACTAGGACTTGGATTCAAATGTAAAATAACCTTTTTTGTTTCCATCCTTTCTTTATTTATGTGGAATAATAAAGTCTTCCTCCTTTATTAGTCTCTACCTACATTGGACAAAGACAATGTAAAACAAGGTTGTGTGGCAGCATAGTCCATGCCAACAAGGTTAGAAAGCAAATTGTGGAAAATGGGGTCTAATTGTAAATGACGGAAGTGTTCGATGAAAAATGTATATCACGGAAATGTTGTGTGCAACATGTATATCATGAAACATGGAGAAAAAGTAAATGACGCTTGGCAGGCATAGCACCATCTATTTTTTGAGAGTATATAACAAACATTTATTTTTTGAAAGTATATAATAAAGTACAAATTTGTTGACAATGGAAGAATAAATTTGGAAATTTAAATGCATTTTCCATATGTGAACATGGGGTATAAGTAAATGACCTTTGCAATGTAGAGCACCATTTATTTTTAAATATATAAAAAAATAAAAGTCTGTAACATATAAAAAATTCAATGCATTTGTCATATAGACTGGTGAAAGACAAGAATGTATGAAAACATAAATTTAAAAGAAGATAAGAAAGCATTTATATTTGAAATATGTCAAAAAATAAAAGTTTGTTACATACTACTGGAAATTTTGAAATATACAAAAAAAAATAAAGTTTGTTACATATAAACCGGAGTTTCAATGTGTTTGTCATGTAGACTAGGATTGGGGCTCCTGCGGACCATTACAGAAATATGTACAAGAAACAGGATTGTAGAAAGAACATAGAGTGCAATACTTGAAGAAAAAAAAATGTAAAGGTATAAGTGTTCACCTACACATCTCTATTTAAGAAACTAGAATAACTGGGTTGATAAACAAAGCAGGATGCGATTAGTAGACTTACAGTGAGGGTACATATGAGCCCTTTGGATATTTTCTTCTGGCTGTTGTCTCATTGATGTCACTAATGAATGTGGTTTCAATGATGTCCTCGACGACTGCTGGAATGCTAACAACTGCCTGTTGCCTTTCATCGGTGACTTGCTTCAATTTCGTTTCAACCCATTCTTGAATGTAGATTCTCATTGGGGCGACGTTGATCTGATTCCGTATTTTTATAATGAAAATATCGTTTTCTAATTTACGAAAGTCAATAGAAACATTACAGAGAGCCTGATGAATTTCCTCACTCTGTACTGCATATTTGACTAGCCAATCGTGGACGTGAGCTTGATCAAATTGAAGGATGCCGTAAAACTTTTCCAGAGACAAGGCCTTAAACATAGCAACCTTTTTATCGAACTCTTTCCTGGTTAAGGCCAAGGAGTTTGTGATTAAGTTGGGGTCTTGAAAGTCATTGGGTTTGCCATCTAAGTCTATATTTGACCGCCTTGTGAATAATTTATCTTTCTTCGATATGGCTTGTTCACATGACTGAACAATGAGATGCAGGTTCTTCACTTTTTCTTTCCAACATGCATTCAATTGACCGATCCAGTTTTTGGATGGAATATCTTCTTCTCTTCTTTTTGTTTCTGTCATATTGTTGACAATCTTGCCAAAAGGAATGACCGTTTTTAAAAAGAAAATTTCTTCATCTTTTAACTTGGCCTGCAAATGTTCGATCAAACTATGTGCCTGGTTCTAAGGGAAGTGATGGTTTGTGATATTTTCCACGCCTCGGTAACCAGTTCCATTCTTTTTTTGATATTATTCTCCACATATCCTTTACAGGATGCAAGTAGGGTAGATGATGCTTTTACATTGGGTGCAGGGGTGGCAGGCATGGCTATTGCCAAAGGATTGACAAGCAATGGCATAGGAATGAAAGTGTCTTCCAATTCCTTAACCTGGTCCTTCGGTCTATTATTTTCGGTCTCGATGCCTCCAATGGAATCATGAAGTGCTTCTGCGCTCGTGGTGTGAATTTGACATATTTGGGATGATCGCATGTTGGCAAGGTCAACCTCCGAATGAGATTTTCCTTTCTTATTTTTAACATCTTTTTTCTCAATTATTAATTTTTTGGACTGGTTATCAAAAACATCGCTCTGGAACATGAAGGATTCATCTCCATCAAAATTTTTGGTAACGGATATGTCCATTGGATGGCTATGGTGGATGGCATCTGTGGGATGATCAAGGAAGTGGATCATGCTATCCAGATCAGTGTCAAGTTCCATGTTCTCACTCTGAATTTCCAGCTCTTCCGCCTGCCCCACATTTGTTTTTCTCTTCTTCTCTACTGGAAGCCTGTGAGAACTATCAATTTTAGAGTGAGGAGGGTCCTTATCTCCTCCTCTTTTTGAATATGTTAGGGTCCTAACCCACACATAGGTAGAAAAATATATTCATATGTAATAAAGGTCAATATTAATAAGGCCTTTCAATAAAATAGAATAAGGCAGATGTAAGAAGACCTAATAGAAGCTTTCGCTTCTAGAAGGATCTTCCTCTAGATGCTTCTTTTGATAGACATATTTAGTATAAATAGGAGTTGAGGGTATGAGAACCCTAGCTTGGATATTATTGTAATAGAGCTTTTCTCAACTGGAGATTTCCCCCTCGAAGAGGCTCGTGAACATTGCTTTCATAATCAAAGTGATATTTTTGTTGTTATTCTTATATCATTTCAGTGCTATTGTGGTGATTGTTTTGGTTATATTGTTGTTATTCTGCCATTTCTAGCATTTTATTTCTATTCTGCGTACTTTTTATATCTGGTATATTTCAAGTGGTATCAGAGCACTTTCCTTGGCATAAATTGTGGGTAAATTTTTTTTCAGGGTAGAGACATATTTCGACATCTTTAAGTCACAGAGATCCGTCGTTATGCACATAAACCCATGGTTGAGGGATTCATACACACATGAAATACAAGTGGTACTTAAGCGCACATTTGTTGGCCACCCTTGTAACCCCTGTTGGTACCCCTTCGAGTGGTAGCGCATCAGACAACACCTGTGTATGGATTGACCTAGATTACCTGAAGCCCTCTTTAGATAAACTGATCGGCTGCCTGACTGCTATAGTGCCATCGAGAACAACACTCGGGAAGATACTCTCTAGTACTTGGGTATTTGGGTAGTATGGATAAGGGTACGGTCTATCCTCCTTAGTTAGTGCCCTGAGATATTGGGCTGAGTACTACTGTTGGAGCCCGCACATATATTAGAGAGCTATAGGACAGGGAAAGCCCCTCTCTGTAGAACCCTTGAATACCTAACCCTTGGGGGACAGAAACATAAACAAATTAAAATAAACAAGATCTATTGCCGCGCAAATGTGTTCAAGTTGCCAAATCACTACACATTTCTTCCTGGTTAAGCATTTGGGTATTTCATCACTGCAATATTCTTCAGACCAGAGTATATAGAATTTTTTTCACCATTATTTGAGACCTATTCCATTGGATTCACCTCTTCTCCCTTATCACCTTCATACATATCATTTTTCGGCATAATTTTTGACCCCCGTCGCCCCTTTTCGGTTCACTCGTCCTCATGGCCCATACCCGTAGCCAAGAATTGGAAGCTCGATTCAATACCTTGCAATCTAGTCTCACTGATACCCAACAAGAAGTGAAACAACTCAGTGCCAATGCTGCCTCCATCAATACAACCATGCAGTCCTCAATGGAGGAAATCAAACAAGAACTGACCACCCAGCTTGAATCTGTCTTTTCATCACTCTGCACCAAACTGCATATCCCTACAGATAACCCTTCCTATGACTCACCTCCACATAATGACGGTGAACATTCCTCTCATTCCCATAACTTTCAACACCATCACTTTCAATGTGACCTATGCCTTTCGTGGGTGGATGTGACCAAATTTGATGGCTCAGATCCCATTGGTTGGGTAACCCAAATGGAACATTATTTCTCTTTATATGGCATTACAGATGACTTGGCCAAACTCTGGTATGGTGTTCTCCATCTAGATCAAGAACGTTGGCAATGGTGGGAATGGAAAAAAACTTCCCGTCAAGGGTATATTGCTTGGACACAATTTGTGGCATATCTTTATGAATGCTTTGACACTGACACCAACCATTTGGGTCGTTTGACAGAGTTGAAACAATCACGAATAGTGGAAGAATTTATAGCTTCCTTTGAGCGCCTGGATTTTCGGACAGAGGGCATGTCTGATGCCTTTTTCCGAGAGTGTTTTATCAGTGGTCTCAAGGATGAGATTCAGGCCCATGTCCTCATGGATCGGCCTCAAAGTTGGGTGGAGGCTACTAAAAGAGATAAAGAAGCACAACAAGTTGTATCTTCTCAAAACCGAAAACCCTCCTTTATCCCTCGCCCTAAACTCGTAAATCCCACTACTCCCTCTGCTCCACTAAAGATCCAAAAATTGACCAGGGATGAAATGGATGAACGCCAACTCAAAGGCCTTTGTTATAATTGTGATGACAAATATTTCCCAGGCCACAAGTGTAAGGAAAAAAATATTTTTATGGCCATCTTCGAGGATATTTTAGAAGAGGATGTTGAAACTCCCCTTGTGTCTGAGTCACTGGAAACCACTGACCTAACCCCTCCCTCAGACCCTCCCGAAGCAGAACCGGCCATTTCCCTGAATGATCTCACTGGCTTCTCCGCTCCCCAAACCCTCGAGCTAATCGGTTACATCAAGCATCAAAAGGTCATCATTATGGTTGATAATGGAAACACCCATAATTTTATTCATCGTCGCATTGCCTAAGAAACTCATTGCTACATCCATGTTGTCAACAATTTCCAAATCATGATTGCCAATGGTGGTTCCATGAAATGTGGAGGGTGTTGTGAAAATGTGCGTCTCCAAATTGGTGACTACCACCTGAAATCTCATATGTTTGCTATCAACATGGGCGGTTGTGACATTGTGTTGGGTGCAGATTGGCTAAGGACTTTGGGTCCCATTCTCAAGGATTTTAAGGAATTAACCATGCAATTCGACCAGGAGGGTCACCAATATAAATTCCAAGGCATCACTGCTCATTCACCTGAGATCATTATTTCCCATCGCATGGAAAAGTTGCTCAAAAAAGGTTATTCTGGTGTTATTTCCCAACTCCATGCCATACAAGCAATAGAGACACCCTCGATACCACAAGACCTCCAAGCCATCCTTTCTAAACATCAAATGGTCTTTTCCACTCCCCAAGGACTCCCTCCTTCCCATGGTGTTCATGATCATTCCATTCCCTTTGTACCCAGAAGCCTTCCTCCCAATATCCATCCTTATCATCACCCCTTTTCCAAAAAAAATGAAATTGAGAAAATGGTCCAGGAACTCCTTAATGCAGGCATTATCTGCCCTAGTACAAGCCCCTACTCTTCTCCTATGGTCATGGTCCTGAAGAAATAAGGTTCTTGGTGAATGTGTTCTGACTTCTGTGCCCTCAAAAAACTGACCATTAAAGACAAATTTCCCATTCCTATCATTGATGACCTCCTAGATGAATTGAGTGGCGCCCAATTCTTTACTAAACTTGATCTTTGTTCAGGCTACCACCAGATACATATGAAAGAGGCAGACATTCCCAAGTATTCCTTTAGAACTCATGAGGGCCACTATGAGTTTTTGGTCATGCCCTTTGGCTTGTGTAATGCCCCCTCCACCTTCCAAAGCCTCATGAATCATGTCTTCCATCCTTTTCGTCGTCATTTTGTCTTAGTTTTCTTTGATGATATACTCATCTATAGCAAAACCTAGACATACCATCTTGCTCATGTGGATCAAGTTCTCCATCTACTCTCTCAGCACCAACTTTTCTTGAAACAGTCTAAATGTGCTTTTGGCACCTCAGAAGTAGAATACTTGGGTCATCTGGTTGGCAAGGATGGCGTCAGGGTGGATCCGAAAAATATTGAAGCTATGCAAGACTGGTCTCACCCAAAGACTCTCAAAATCTTGCATGGATTTATGGGCTTAACAAGGTATTATCGCAAGTTTGTTAAGAATTATGGAAAGATTGCAACACCTCTCACTGCTTTCCTCAAAAAGAACTCTTTCACTTGGACTCCAACTGCTGCTCAAGCTTTTCAAACCTTGAAGATGGCCATGTGCACCACTCCAATTCTGGCCCTTCCTGATTTCAAAAGACCTTTTTGTTGGAATGTGATGCCTCAGGGAAAGGAATTGGTGCTGTCCTTATGCAAGAAGTTCGACCTTTGGCCTTTACCAACAAGCAACTATCTAAAAGAAATTTGGGAAAATCAATCTATGAAAAGGAATGTTGGCTATTCTGCATGTCATTGATCTGTGGTGCCCTTATCTATTGGGGAAATGTTTCCAAATTAAGACAGACCATCAAATCCTCAAGTATTTTTTGGAACAACACATTTAGTCCCTGGAGCAACAAAAATGGGTGACTAAGCTCTTTGGATAAGATTATGAGATCATTTACAAGAAAGGCAAAGACAATGTGGTTGTGGATGGAATTTCCCGAAAATATGAAGATGAAGGATCCCTTTTTTCTCTTTCCTTCATTGTACCAGATTGGCTCCAAGATGTTCACCAGGAATGGCAACAAGATCCCAAAAGTTCACATCCGATCCAACAATTGCAGTACAATGCTCCAGCTCCCCCAGGGTACTCTTGGCTCCATGATGAGCTTCGATACAAAGGCCGTTTGTATTTAAGTAAACAATCAAAGAGTAAATCCACGGTACTTTATGAGCTTCATGCTACACCCACAGCGAGGCACTCTGGGTTCACCAAAACCTATGACAGGGTCAAACGTTCTTTTTTCTAGAATGGTATGAAACAAGACATCCGTAATTTTGTCTCTGAATGTGATGTGTGTCAACTCAACAAGGGAGAAACAGACAAATCTCTGGGCACACTACAACCGCTTCCAATTCCACCTGCTATTTGGAAGGATATCTCTATGGATTTTATTACCGGTTTACCCAAATCGGGAAATAAATCAATCATCATGGTGTTTGTTGATCGCCTGTCCAAGTATGCTCATTTCTACGCTCTTCAACACCCATTTACAGCATCCATGGTGGCTCAAATTTTCATGGATCAGATCTTCAAGCTTCATGGCATGCCACACTCTATTGTTTCTGATCGTGACCCAACTTTCTCAAGCAATTTTTGGAAAGAACTGTTCAAGCGACAAGGCACCCAATTGCATCTCAACACATCTTATCATCCCTAGACTGATGGTCAAATGAAAGTGGTCAACAAGTCTCTGGAAACATATCTTAGGTGTTTTGCCTTGGAAAAGCAAAATCAGTGGGCTCAATGGTTACCCCTAGCTGAATGGTGGTACAACACTTTAGACCATACGGCTACATGCATGAGTCCTTTTGAAGAGGTATATGGACAAAAGCTACCTTCAGTTCTCTCATACTTACCGAGTTCCTTGAAGGTCCAGGTGGTTGACCAGACACTTATAGTTCTAGAGGCTATTCTTCGTACCCTCAAAGAGAATTTGGTCATGGCATAGAATCGCATGAAGCAACAAGCAGATCAAGGTCACTCTGAATGTCAATTTGTAGAAGGGGATCATGTGTTTCTTCGACTGCAACCTTACAAGAAAAATTCCCTCAAGGCCGAGCATTGTCAGAAGCTAGCACCCAAATTTTATGGTCCTTATATAATTCTCAAGCATGTGGGACAAGTAACCTATTAGTTATCTTTGCCCAGTCATTCAAAGCTACATCTTGTTTTCCATGTTTCATGCTTAAAGAAGGTGATTGGAGCTAAGTGCAAAATTCAAACCAACCTTCCCGAGTTAGCTAAAGAAGGATCCATTTGGCTACAACCACAAGCAGTTTTGGACCAGCATGAGAATCGCCTACATCAAAGAACCATCAAGGAAGTGCCAGTCCAGTGGAAAGATACAACTCCAGCAGATTCCACTTGGGAACCAGCTACCATTCTGCAGCAATTTCCACATCTCAAGCCTTGAGGACAAGGTTGTTTTTAAGGGGGTAGACATGTTAGGGTCCTAACCCACACATAGGTAGAAAAATATATTCGGATGTAATAAAGATCAATATTAATAAGGTATTTCAATAAAATAGAATAAGGCGGATGTAAGAAGACCTAATAGAAGCTTCCGCTTTCTAGAAGGATATTCCTTTAGATGCTTCTTTTGAAAGACATATTTAGTATAAATAGGAGTTGAGGGTATGAGAACCTTAGCTTGGATATTATTGTAATAGAGCTCTGCTGAACTGGAGGTTGCCCCCTCAAAGAGGCCCGTGAACATTGCTTTCAGAATCAAAGTGCTATTTCTATTGTTATTATTATATCATTTCAGTGCTATTGTGGTGATTTTTTTGGTTATATTGTTGTTATTCTACCATTTCTAGCATTTCATTTCTGTTCTACATACTTTTTATATTTGGTATATTGCATAAGAACTCTATGTTTCTTTGTTGTTGTGGTGGGCCATTGGAGCGATGCTCCGGGATGTCATACTTTTTGGAGTGCTATTTGTCGATTGAACACTCTTGTCACTGGGGCCTTTCCCCTATTGCATGTACAATTTAGTGCATCTTTTCACTATGTATATGTCGTCGGCATTAGACGCAGGACCGTTTCCGCTATTGTCTCTGTTTTTGGGTAGGTGTTCTTTTTAAAAACAATTGCCAAGGCCAAGTGTTTGTAAATGTTGTGGAAAAATATTATGGGGGTGAGCCCTCTTATGATTTCAGCATATCTGAGGTTGGAGATGCTAGAATGTGCTGCGAATTCGTCAATATTGTTGACATTTTTCAACACGAACTCCCCTACTTTCCAAGGAAAAGGAATGAACTGTTTTTTTTTCTTCTGTTGCAACAGATGGAACCAGTAGATGTATTTCCGTGCTATTTCTGCCACAAACATTCTGTCTGTAATGTGACATGGAAGGAGAGCAGGTTGTTCTGTGGAGCCAAAAATTCTTATGACAATGTAATTATCCAAATGTTCGAGTGTCCCCTTCTTGTCCAAAAAACTGGTTGCATGTTCAGATATATGGGGAGCATCTTCTCCTAACAACAAAGCTTTGAAAACAGACATGAAACCATTAAAAACCTCATAAAAATAGTGGGAAGCCTTGTGCTTCCACAAGTCCTGGTACCAGAACGTTACTGGGTGGAATTCGCAGTTGACATTCTTGGATAGAGAGAGTTGTGGAAAGCGACAAGAATACGCTATTGCAAAAACCAAATAGGATGACATATAAAATTTCTTTTCCCTTTTGAAGCTTGACAATTGGGAACAGATTTCATGGGAAATTAACCTGCCCCAATCAAAAATGGCTTGTTCATTGACTATGAAATACAAAATATAAAGAGCCATCCGAGAAATAGTTGATGTGGACTCCTGTCCTGTTATTCTTGTAAACAACCAGGTAATTTCATGAAATGGATTTCTAAATGAACTAACCTCGAAGCTTGTAATATCTTCAGGAACTAGAAGCGGGTTCTCCAAAAAATGGGGCAAGAGGTCCAACCCATTATTATGCTTTGCAAGGAATTGTTTGCAATCTTCTCCTTTTAACGTCAATGTTGGCTTCGACATTTTTAGCATCTGGTAGAAGACCTGAGGTGAAAAAGAAACAAAAGAGTGGTCCTGCAGTGGAATAATTCTTTTGTCTGAAATAAATTTATCGGCGCACCAAGAGACCAGGTCCTTACAGTCAAAAACCTTAGGGACACAACCTGCATGAGCAATCTCGGAGGTCCAAATTACTTGGTTCTCTGTGGCATAGGTTGAGTAATAAGAATATGCCCTGGACAGTTCTGGTCCTCGTGCCCAAAGATGTTCAGTGTATCTCCACATAACTGCGGTCGAGTTGATGCCATAGGTTTATGAGAACATTGGTTTGCTGCAGATGATGGTTTAAATGAATAGTTATAGCCAATAATGTAACTCTCTGCTAAATCTTCGTTAAATGCTTATGAATGGGAAAGCTCCTTGAGCCTTTTGTTGATTAATGACAATCTGTATGGATGGTGCATGATGAACTGTTAGTAGTAAATATTATTTATTGCATATTTAGAAATGTGAAGGTGGCAGGTATGACGGAGAGCAATTAAGGATTGGAGGTTTCGTGAATGTGCGAAGGCCACGACGTGCGAATGACA
Organism: Picea engelmannii; assembly: GCA_009831015.1. Taxonomy (NCBI): domain Eukaryota; kingdom Viridiplantae; phylum Streptophyta; class Pinopsida; order Pinales; family Pinaceae; genus Picea; species Picea engelmannii. The sequence continues at coordinate 166,752 of ML777550.1, forward strand.
TTTCATGATTTTGAAATCAACACTCGGAAGGGATAATTTAATCTCCCCGCAAATTTTGGTTTAATGCGCATCAATAGGAGATCTCCTCATGCCTTTCGCCCATCAATGACAATTTATACGGTTCCTACATGGTGAGCTGTTAAAATTAAATGCCAGTAATTTCATATTTAGAAACAAGATATGTATATATATATATATATATAACATTTTTATTTCTTTTATTATAGACAAGTGCAAAGGTGACGAAGACGACGGAGAGCAAGGAAAAAATGGCAAGATCTGAAAATCGGTCAGATGGGAATAAAAAAAGGGTTATGGGGATACTCAGGATAGGCGAGTGTTGCACGATCAAATTTTATGTATCAGAAATTTTGAGTGCAAAATGTGTAAAACGGAAGATATCATGATGGCGTAGTTCAACGACTGATTTGTATATTTGTGGAATTTTGAGAAAGTGGCTAAGTATGGAATAGGGAAAATTCTAATTGCATGCCTAGAAATAAGATCTTATATATAATTGGGAATTGCTAATTGCAAAGGGCCGCGGGCATAGGAAACAATGACTAGGAATTGAATATTTGTTCAACCCACCAAACCGATGATATGCCAAAGAAATTTGAAGAAATGGCGAAGTATGGAAAGCGGACAGGTGGGCTTCAAAATGGGATGAAAATAGTTCCACAAAATATGCAAGGACTCGACTGCTAAATTGTATTTCTCAGACGTTTTCAATGCAAAATGTATACCACAGAAGAGGGCATGATAGGTGGATCGTAATACAGAAGAGGGTATGATCTGATTCCGGTTGCAAATTTGTATATCGCAGAAGTGACGGTATTGTTCGCAGGCCATGGAACAACAGAAGTCCAATGTAGAGCCCGCCTACTAAGAATTCACGGTCGGAGAAGTTTCTGGGTATGGAATGGGGAAGCAGTCAGTTGGTGTCGCGATAAAAGGAACGACTGCAAGTGTGAACCCGCAAGGCTGCCCATGCGTGCAACCATACATTTTAGAAAGAACGAATAAGTGACGAACAAGATAATATTCAGGGAAAAGAGAAACAGATATTTGGCCAAGTATAGAAGACGAAAAAACAAGGTCCAATATATTTACATCTGTAAAAGATATCCCATTTTCGTGGAAAGAATTTCAAAGCTGGAGGAAACAGAAAACAACGACCAGGAATACGATCCATGAGTTTGTTTGGTTCTTTCTTCTATGCTTCATCTGTCAATTTGTATATCGTGAAACTCCAAAACATTTTATTATCCAGCCAGTCCACAAGTCCGCTTGTCAATTTGTACAGTGCAGAACTGTGGGCGTTGTTTGTAGGACAGGGAAGTATAGAGGAATTGCTTTGCCATTTAATATAGCTTCTATGGCACAAATGTGGTATGGCTTGTTTTAGCACTTTTACATCGGTAAACAAAGGCATTCTTGAGCCCACCAACCCTGGATCCTATCTGTCAATTTGTATATCTCCGAGCTCCGAATGCTGTTTGGAGGTCACGGAAAAGTAGAAGTGCAATGTTGACCCAGTCAACGCACAATCTTGCCTGTCAATTTGTATATCGTGGAACTGTGGGTGCTAGTTGTAGGACACAAAACAATAGAGGGTCCATTTAAAGAAATGGGAAGAGCTCGATGGAAACACGTGAATCCATCAAGCTGCACAACAAGGCATTTTGGGAAAAAAGAAACAATTAAGTAATGATTGGTTTCAAAGAAATCCCATTGTTGCAAAACCATCATTTCCTACTAATTATCAACAAATGCATCGTTGAAGATTAGATTTTATTGCAACCTATGTGTGTAAATATGTTCTTGATACATTCTTCCAGGACTGTAACATATTAACTTAACTGCTAAACTTCAATTCCTACTAATTGCTAGAAAATGCTTTGTTGAAGATTAGATATTATTGGAACGTGTGGGTATAACTGTGTTCTTGATACATTCTTCCATGATTGGAAAATTTTAAATCGAGTATTAAACTTCTTTCATTATGGGTTGTTATCATTAAAACTTAATAATTGCATGTGTAGAAACAAGAATAACAACCTTGGTGCAAGATTGTACATTGGTATTGCTATGTTCTATCTGCATTGCGAATATAATTGAACGTTGCTTTGAAACTATGTAATCCATTTTTTTGTTTGCATAAAAGGCTGTTGGATTGAAACAGTACATTGCCATATAATTGTTAGATGTTCCATCCCAGGAAAAATAACCTAAGTAAACACAATATCGAAGAAGCACGAGAGAATTGAACCATGCCAATGAGAACATGCGTTAAATCCAGAAAAGAAGCAGCCATGAAGAGTCCAAGGAAATTATTCTTAATATCAAATGCATTTAAAAAAATAATAAAAACATTGGGCATTGTACATCTATCCTTAGAAATTGGACCCAGTTCTTCGGACCAAAACATTGAACATATCTATGACAAACACATGCACGAGATCCGCAGTATGCAAGATCCTCGTAGTTTTCTCCTCGATGAATCATCCTGTGCTGAAATTGATAGTTTTCATAAGCTTCCCGTGAGGAAGAAGATGAAGAAAGGTTGCAGAGCAAATCGAATAGCCCTTAGCTAAAACCACCTCTGCATAGTCGAAACAAATTCAGGAGCACAGGTTGCACGTGCAATTTCAGAAGCCCAAATTAGTCCATTCTGGGCAGAAGGAGATGACTAATAGAGAAATGCCTTGCAGCAATGAGAGTCTTGGACCTGATTCCTAAAGATGTTAATTGTATATCCAGAGAAGAGGACACTAGTCCCGCAAGTCAATAATTTTTTGGATTGAAATATATCTCTGGGAGAATCAACATATGATTACTTTACAGTGAAACTCTTCTGCCCATAACGAACTAATTTGGAACTCTGGAATTCCTACTTTCGCACTGCAAAGTGACTATTGCGTTTGTCGTTGGTTTGTTTTCTGAAACTCCTTTTGGTGTTTTCAGGACCACCATCACCGAGCGGGGAAGTTCTATCCATTATGGTTGATTTCAATTTGGGCACGGGAGCGGGAAGAGTCTCTGCATTGCCATCATCCATTGTCGTATCATCACCCATCAGATCATCTTCTTCCGGCTCAGAATTCATGACATCAACCTCTGCAATAGCCATGAATGCAGTTGGGCAGGTTCTCTGACTAGGTAGGGTTGCCTTGCAATTATTTGTCTTGAAATATATCTCTCGGTGTACCAAGGGACCATCTCCTTTTTTTCTCCTAGGTGGAGGGAGATGAGTAGTAAGAATATGCACTGGAATAGTGGAACCTCTGGCCATTATGCCTCAATATGTTTACTGTATCTGGACATAAATGCCGCTACAAGTTAACAAGAATTTCCGTTTGCTCGAGATGATGTTTGAAATAAAAATCGGGGAGGGATAATATAATCATCCACAAATTATGGTTTAATGCATATCAATGGAATATCTCCTCTATCCTTTTGATGATCAATGACAATCTCCAGGGTTCATGCGGAATGGGATGTCACCATTATAGCTCACTAATTGCATAATTAGAAAAAAGTGTGAACGTCGCACTCACGGCGAAGAGAGATTAAGAATTAGAGATTTCTTAAAAGTGCGAACCCAAGGACACACACAAAAAAGATTGCATCATGTTTGAAATGAATAATTGGAAAGGATAACATATTTGTGCGCAAATATTAGTTTAATTCGTAGTAATGACAAATAGTCACTGAACTTCTGGACATTAATGACAATCTTAACAGTTCCTACCGGATGAAGTACTAGCATTAAAGCTTAATTATTGCATATCTGGAAGTAGGCACGAAGGCAACGCTGATGGAAAATTGCGGTGAAGCAACAGTCAACCCACGAAACCGATTCCAAGAAATACCTAAGTATGGAAAGTGGTTGGGCGGGTTACAAAAGAAAAAGGGCAGAAGATATACTCAAGAGACATGAAGGACCGATGGTCATATTGCATCTCAGCGATAGATATCGGCCGTCACTTTTTGGATTGCGGGTTCTCGGGCTTGATCGTGGGTTCTCGGGCTGGCGGGCTCAAAATTGGCCCTTTGTTGTTCCATGCCCTACAAATAGCACCCAGAGTTCCATGATATACAAATTGACAACCGGATTTGCAGACTATTTCAATTTGAAGGGCCTCATGTTGATGTAATAGCACAGTTGGACTTGCACCAGTTTACATTTGTTTCTTACAATATCAAACATAGAAGCAGTTGACCAGGCTAGAACATACTAAGTATGTACTCTTATAAACTATGGAGTTGAAATTTTTATAACACCAAATATGAACTTTTATAAAGTATGGGCATGATATTTTATAGAGCATTTATGCATCTCTCATTCCATACTTGGTCACTGTTTCAATCATGGGTTCTCGGGTTGGCGGGCTCAAAAATGGGCCTTTGTTGTTCCCTGCCCTACAAATAGCACCCAGAGTTCTACGATATACAAATTGAGAAGTGGATACACAAATTGGCCAACGAACCTGTGGGGTGGCTCATTCAAAATTGCAACCCTCATTCCATACTTGGTCACTTTTTGGATCGTGGGTTCTCGGGCTGGTGGGCTCAAAATTGGGCCTTTGTTGTTCTGTGTCCTACAAATAGCACCCATAGTTCCATGATATACAAATTGACAAGATGATTTGCGGACTATTTCAATTTGAAGGGCCTCATGTTGATGTGTAACACCCTGTTTCCCCCAGTTTGTAAAAATAATTGGACTGGCCAAGAACTGTGGCAAACTCAGAAATGTGAATATGTGATGTGAATGGACCTTGTGGAAAAGGTCGATGAATGTGAATTATATTATGAATTTATATTGCAGGACTGATGAGAGGGGAATATGCTGAAAAAGAGACCACGATGGTGGTGGAAGGCACCTGGAAAGGTGGCATTAACTTCCACCGAGAATCAATACCGTATTTGGACTCCACTGGCCCGGGGAACCAAAAGCGGCTCGTTGGCCCCAAATTAAATATCTCATAGGCTGGTAGGTAGATGGCTCCTCAGGAATTAATGAGGTATGGGGAGGTGAACCGCCCATCCATAGAGCCATTAGGCCTGACCATCACGAGGGAAATCGTGCCACACGCAACCTCAAAAGAGGATAACACGTGGGGGAGAAGCAATTGGGGGAAAACACGAGGGGAGGAAGAGAACTCTAGCGATATGCAGAGTGAGTGATAACAGAGAGGAAGGAGAGTAAACTTCACTCCTGGTCACTGGTAAATGGAGACACAGTCTCACAACATCCTGGTCTCAGCTCGGGGGTGGCTAGTGGTAAATCCGCTGGGAGTCGCTGAGCCTACGGTTGGGTGGAAACGAGCACCCCTCTCAGCAGTTGAATAACCCCTAGTGTTATTTCTGATAAGTGTTTTGCCTCTGGCATCTTGAAATATATATATTTATTCTGGAATTTATGCTTATAAGCTGTGAAATGGTGAATGATTTCAGAGTAAGAATGTATGTATGGTGTTTTGATCAGTACTGGTAGATGCATGTTTATAATGGAAAGACTACGTATGGCTTATGTCTTCATAAATCACTATTTATATGCATACTTATCTAATTCAGACTGTATCTCTGATTCATGGGAGAAAGGTACCTTTATCTGCCTCAGATAGTACCCTGGGTAAAAACCTCCCCATAGAGATACCCTCCTTGAAAATCCCATCAAGAACCGGGAAAGAGAATGTGAAGGCACAAGGCCTTAGTAGCCCTGCACGAGGAGGAACGATCCTCTTGAAAAACTGAGATGGCAGCATAAGGATGAAGTATCGAATCGATGGACGAGATCCCGTCGGGAGAAATGTGGTCACTCACGACCGTCAGATTGGAAGAAGAAGATGGAGTGTTAAGTGCCTTAACCTTGATAGGTATTGATCGACGGATGAGATTCCATACGGAAACCTGTGGTCATGCATGACCGTTAGATTGGTAGGAGTAAGTAGGGTGTTAAATGACTTACCCCTTTTTTTTTCTGTGTCTCCGTGGGTAGCGAAGAAATCGGGACCGTAGATCCCCAAGGACCATGGGAGTATCTGGACCGTTGATTTTTCCACATCCAGGAAGTCGTGGAAGAATGCACAGGTAGGAACCAATCTGAGCCATCAGATCTCGGCTGGAAAACCTGACAGTCGTGGGATCTGTCAGGAGTTACTCAAGGGTTAAACCCCTAGTGAATAGGGGCGAAATCCCCGAAATAGATCCAGACCGTCCGAACGACGGAGGCCACGTGTTGTGAGATTTCCCATTTCGGGAAATCAGGAATTGAGAACTCGGGAGTTCTACTGATGAGAGATCAGGATGTTCCATGGTGGGAACCCCAAAGCGGTTTTGGACCGTACGATCTCGGGAGGCTACGTGTCAAGAGATTACCCATTTTGGGAAATCAGGAGTCGAGAAATCGGGAGTTCGAGTGATGAGAGATTGAGACTTTCCATGGTGGAAACCCCGAGACAGATCTGGACCGTCCGATTTAAGGGGGCCATGTGTCATGAGATTTCCCATTTCGAGAAATTGGGAATCGTGAACTCGGGAGTCCTGGTGACGAGAGATCGGGACTTTCCATGGTGGAAACCCCGGGACAGATCTGGACCGTTCGATTTAAGGAGGCTACGTGTCGAGAGATTACCCGTTTCAGGAAATCGGGAATTGGGGATTCGGGAGTTCCGTTGAAAAGAGGTCGGGATCTTGGCTTGATAAATCCCGACCTATAATATCGATACGTTAGCATGTGGCTAAGTCCTGATGAATAGGAGATATTCCTTCGGGGGATCTCAGGGTCTATAATGATCGTCAGATGTGGAGAAGAGATGTCAACTTTAAGCCGGGGTGTGAATGCGTATTAAGGTAAGTAGCGAGCAGATCTGGACGGCCAGAATCCACCCACCCAGATCTATGGCCTAGGCTTCATTCCAGATCCCCCTTGCCATTCTGCCCTTAGCGATGAGGGGGGGGGGTCCAAAATCGGACGTGCAAATCTCGAACGGTCGAGATTAATTCACCTTGATCAACGGTGCTTAGGTGAATTCCGGACCCCCCTGTCGTTCTACCGTTAATTGGGGGGGGCGTTCCGGAATGGTGTGGTGTGTAAAGTGGGGCCCCATCCTTTCATGTCGACTACCATGTCACATTTCCCCCTCTTCCACCTGTACTCCACTTAATTGCGTGATAGGTCCAGTTCTCATTGGCTATTCTCTAGTCCTGTTGGGATTTGTCCCCATTGGCCATTCGCTAGCCCTGCCGGGGTTCGATGGTTGCAGAGTCAAACGATTCAACATTCCTGTGGTGCCAAGTCATGAAATACAAAGAGGCTTCATGATTATTTGACCTGTGATCATGACCCACAGATTACATGGGAGCAGACAGAGAAAGAGCTAGCTTGCGCTAGGCCTCCGTAGGTAATTCAGGGGCTCTGATTCTGTAGAAATCAATGAAAATTTGATACTGGTAGTGGGTATGTGACAAAGTGGTATTAGAGCATGGTTACAACACTTGGCCTTCTTGGGCTCAGGCACGAGCTGCGTTAGAAGATATTGTTGTCTGCGTTTTCTCCTTAAGGAGAAGGATCGCAGAATGAAACTGTAATCTAAGAATTTTTCTGTAACCCCTCTGTTAAAATGATAACTACTCTTATAGGAGTAGGGATGCACTGATCATTATCACTGATAAGATGTGAGTGTGAATAACAGAGGTGGAATAAATTGTGCTATGAAGCTGCACGAGCTAGACAAGGGTTATGGACTGTGTTGTCCTGTTTTAGTGTTATGAGGGATACCTACTAAAGTAGGTAGAGTCTCTTGCAATTGAGATGGTTGGTTAGATAAGGGTTAAGATCCAAACAAAGAACCCCTTCATGATTTGGGAAATCTGGTAAGGACTGGTAGGATCCTTAGAAAGTTATGATTTTTGCATTATTAAGAGACTAAACCCTGATCATACAATTCCTCATGATTGAGAGGACTGGTGAAAATACGTAGGGTCATATTTACCTGACCTATAATGGTTAGAATCGACCATGAGGACAACCTTTTTGAGGAGTCCTTTGGGACTATTTCTAATTCCCAAGAGTGACCCTTATTGGTTGTTTCCATAAAGAGAGGGTAACACCCGTATGAGTTAGGACTATGAGACTAGTCCGGTAGGAAAACTAATAAGCTCAGGAGGAATAGTATCCGTTGGATTGGAATCAACGAGAGTCGTTGATCTAGAGCTTCGAGGTTTCTTCTATGGGGAAAATGGAAGCGTAGACTTCCCAAAGTCGTGCTAGGTAAATCACCAATTTAATCAAGACTGTTGATTGTCGAGGAGATCTGGACCATGGGATCTAGATTGTCAGGCCCACATAGAATAGAAGTTTGGGAAACGGTGGAGCGTTGTCCACAAATTCGCTGAAACATGGGATCCTGACGCGTGTCTGAGAATTGATCCCAGGTTTCGAGCGAAGGTTCATGTGGATGAAAGAGATAAGAAAACCCTAGCCTCGGTCTTTCGGGTTTTCAGATTTCAAGAATCAAGGAAACAAAGTTCCTTGCAACGGAAATTACGAAATCACGAAATGCGAAGCGCCTTTTAATTCAGATCGTGGTCACCGCCGGTGGTCACGTGAGGAGAGGGTGTAAGCCAATATGATGAATAATGCATGAGTTAATGCACCGAGGAGCTTCATATTAAGAAGCCTGATACTCATACCAGTAAGGTATGAATGATATATATAGAACGTGCAAGTAATGCACATGTATGATGTAAGAGTGTAGGTATACTATAGGCCCAACATGATGGCCCTGATGAGTGAATTGTGAGGCAAGAATTACACTTGCCAAAATTGAATGAATACCATGGATGCATGGTTGAATCCATTCTGAAGAGTTGTGAAGGATTTGTCTTGAAGGATAGCTTAAAGGGAATGTACTCCATATCCCCAGGAAAATCCAGTACAATTAAATGAAAGAGTAAACGAGAAAGGATGCTCTGTTGTCATGATAAGAGGCAAATGTTTATGCCTTTGCAGATCACAATGAGAAGGACTGTGAACAATCCTGAGATGACTAATTTTAAAAATGGAAA
>ML777550.1:196380-227192 GCA_009831015.1 Picea engelmannii
CTTCTACTTCAGGGTGGCAGGACGGGGCAAGGACAGGTGGTTGTAGCCACCTTCCGGTTGTAGCCAGAGAACATTGGGGGTTGTAGCCTCCTTCTGGTTGTAGCTAGAGATTTGGGGAGTTGAAGCTTCCCTCAGGTTGTAGCCTGAGAAACTAGGAGGTTGGAGCCTCTTTCCAGTTGTAGCTGGAAAACAAAGGAAGTTGGTGCTTCCAATGAATGTAATTCTTCAAGACATATAAGAAAAAGCATTCTATGGTTTTCTCCTGATTTGGGTTTCCACGTAAAACACTGGTGTACTGTGCATGTGTGTGATTGTTTATTTATTATTGCTCATTATTGGATAATAATTCTACATTGATATAACATTTGAAGAAAAATGATTATAATTACGTTATTACTGATTCACCCCCCCTCTTAGTAATCCAACACCTTTCTATATCCTCTTCAACTAATGCAGTGAAGACTCCCTCGGTTTCTCCATCTATTCTGTTTGTTTGAATGTGGGAATGCACAAAATACAATGAACATAAATAGAACAAACAATTTGTACATATAGTAAAAGATACTCAATGAACAATCTAGAAGATAGGCAGAAACATGAACCTTTGCGCTTGTCCATCCATGGCTACAAAACGTGTAATTTTGTTTCCCCGCCCAAAATATATTACAAGCCACAAAAATGTCATGCAATTGCATGGCAGTAGCTAAACGATTTCTTGTTTTCTATGGAAAATTATCCAGACATGCTTCCACCAATGAAAATACATGTTATTTATGCTCTACATAGACTGTTGTGCCCACGATACAAGTTTTTTGGTTTTCCATGACAAACTTCCTAGACATGCTTCCATATATCCAAATATAATCGTGCATAATCTTTGTTGTACATACCATATCTCAAGCACAACACAAGTTGTATCATGCACACAACAGTCTCTGTAAAGGACAAAGAACATGTAATGTCATATCGGCACATCTGACCATACATGGTTTATAAATGTAGCATGCATATTCTTTATTCCAACAAAAAAACAACAAATATTGCAATTTCACATGTAATCCTCGAACAATTTTGCATGCAACTATTTTCTTTCATGCCAAAATCAAAGCACCAGCAAAATATCAAAGAATAATAGATATCGACCTCAACAGAAAGGGAAAATAACACAGCTGCATGTCGACTCGTGCGTGCAGGGCCTGAACATTGTAAATTACCCCCAAAAACAATAATAATCCAAAAAAATAAAAAATGAAAAGCTCCAACCATCGCCGCTGGACCCTAACCTTGTAAGGCCGAATCAAAGAAAAGAAAACAACAAGCACCAAAGCAGCGAGAAAGAACGGACAAGACAAACTGCATCCCCAGGGCCCCAAAGCGCAAACCCGAGCCAAACAAAGAGAACCAACAACCCACGAACCAACGAACCAGCAAGAACCACTGAGCTAGTAAACAACATATGTATCTCCAACAATTACGAAAATGTATCCCAAGGATAGAAGGAACCAGAAACATACCAGGACCATGCCACTACAAATAAGAAAAAATTCTTACTTGCAAACTGCAAACACTGAACATCAAACAAGGAATACAAAATGAAACTATGACATCGAAACTTACTCTGAAACGATGAAATGTAGAAGTGCAGGTCGAATCGCAAAGGAAACAACAACAAGCAACAAACGACAAACCAACGAAGAAGAAGCACTCACCGAAACAGTAAACAATGTATGTAGCTTCAATAATTACGAAATTGCATTGCAAAGGTAGAAGACGGATGAAACATACAATGGCTATTGAACTGGCAGTGGACAAACAAGACTGTGCAAATTCATAGTAACTATATAGAAAATTTCGAGGAAAAATGTACTCTGAGAAGCGTATTTACATAAACATTTAAGGTTGTCAGGTTGTCTAAGGACCTCGCGGTATGAAAACATTTAAGCTATCAAGCATGTTGGAGGACGTCGTGTCATGTAAACATTTAAGCTGTCAAGCCTATGGACGCATCTTGAAATAAGTGTCAATACATTTCAACAAAAATACATCCGGCAAGCACATTATAAATTTTTGAATTCTCAATCACTACAAAGCTTAGATATCAAAACATTTCAATATGCTTAGTACATATCAAAACCTACAGATATATTTAGGTAGCAGAAAATGCTAATACAAACATTCGAACTAATGCTAGCATTCATCCACCTTCATGCAATATACAGGAAAAATATATGATTAAAAAAAACTGTATACGAGAAAAAGTTTGGATATGTTTCGATATAAAACATTGGGAACAATGAAGTCGGCAATAAGACCTCCAATCTCTTATCCAATCAGATCAATACATATATGGTACTTTTTATTATATCAAAATATATGCTTTTAATTCCCTAGCTCCAACAATAGTTTTTTTGCAAATATTTCTAGTCAAAGGACAAACTATTATGTAGTCAACGAATTATCGATCGCTATAGTCCCTCTATGCCTATGGTAGGGACTAATAACTTTTTTTTTCCCTCTTTAATTATTTGGAATAATAAAGTCTTCCTCCTTTATTAGTCTCTACCTACTTTGGACAAAGACAATAGTAATTGATTCACATCAATATATTGATTTTTTTAATAAATACAATCAACTAAATCTTCCTTCACTATTCAATTAATGGTTGGAATAAAAGCTATTTTTACTTTAACATATAAAAAGAACATGATAGTATAAATTGAAAGAAAAATTCCCATTGACTCATCCACCCCCTCACTTGAAACTTCCAATACATATGGTATGGTATTCTCAACAATAAGTTTAAATTTCTATTTGCAAATATGTCATATCAACAACTCTCTTTACAATTGGCTTGCAATAATATCTGAGAATTATCTCTCCACTAACCTCTATGTCATTTCTAGGTGTGGAGGTGAAGCTCCTTATTTGCAAATATGTCATATCAACAATTTCATTTACAATTGGCTTACAATAACATCTAAGAATAATCCCTTAACTAACCCGTATGTCGTTTCTAGGTGAAACTCCCTATTTACAAATATGTCTTATCAACAACTCCCTTTACAATGGCTTGCAATAACATATTAGAATTATCCCTCCACTGGCCTTTATGTCAACTTATATTAGAAGGGGTGGAGTTGATCTTCCCATCACATAAAAGTAAAGAAGTTCTTTATGCATGGACCAACCTTATCTTTTACGGGGATGAGTGGAACTTGTTAGAAGGGGTGGAGCAGGTGTTCCCATCACATAAACATAAAGAAGTTTATTATGCATGGACCAACCTTATCTTTTTTCTTTGTTGAAATAGTCACATAAATTCTTTAAAAAAAATGATTTATTTATTTATTTTTAATTGTTAATTTATTAAAATTATTTATAATTTCTATATTAAAATTTTTTATAGTTCTTTTATTCCATTCTAAATAAAATATAATTATAAAAAGAAAAAATTACAATTAAAAAAAAATATTTTAAACTTTTTTTCGAAGTCAAAGCATATTGGAATGAGTGGAACTAGTTGGAATGGGTAGATAAGAATATTGGAATGAGTAGGTTGAAAGTTAAAATATTTTCCTTGATATAGAGATATATTAAAGAAAATTAAAAAATTATTTAATATATAAAATAACTTTTGAGAATCATTGATCAATACGATGCAATCCTACGCAACAGTCTTATCTTTTGAGTAATTAACGCTGATTTCACATTAAAAGTTAAAATGATTGAATTTGAAAAACTATATTTTTCATGGGAGAATTTTAGTAAAAATAATTTCAACATGCATAGATTTTAAACATATTCACATTGCAACTAATCAATCATTATGTTAATAGGAAGCATTGCTCCCTTGTGGTTGTCCCCGTTAGCATAAAGATAATAATATATTGAAGCTTATATGTTGTTGTGGCTCACACTTCTCAATCAATATGGAAAAATACAGAGACTAATAAAATCAAATGTTCATCATTGTTCAATTTTTTTTTAAGTTTCTTAACCCTTTTATAAACGTGTACTCTCTCTCGATGATCATATTCATCGGAAAATAGTGGTCTTTTACACTATCAACTAGCCAATACAAAGCTTACTCTTTTTTTCCAACAAAAAATTACTCATTATATTAATATATAATTTGTTCTCTTGACAAAGTCTACAAATCATGCTCAACGCAGTTCTAGTCCATAGACCATTCACTAAAAACATATTCTACCACTGATCCAATAGAACCAGAGAGTCATCAAAGGTTAAAACCAACATGCACGCTGCAAAATGAGATTAAAAAAAAAACCCAGTGGTTGCTCACCCCCAAAGGACCTCAAATTGTTAACCAAAGCTCTGGCCCAAACCTCAAAGCTTTGGCCCAAACCTATTCTTTCCAAGGAGAGAGGACAAAAGAGGTCAATTGATATGGAGGTCATTATTTTTTTCCCTCATACAACTCCCCAAATAAAATACTTCACTAATAAAATGATGAATGCAAGTTATCACTATATTATACTAATATAGAAATATTTTTGGAAGTTTTATTTATATTACTATTTTTTCTTGGCGTTGGCTAAACGTTCTATCTTTTGAGTTTTTTGGTCGATGTAAATTTCGACAAAATCGCTATTTTCTGTTGTTTAAATTGCATTTTTGAATGCATAAATGGATTTAGCATGCCGAGGCACTTGGATTATACAAACTTAGCCACTCAAATTTGCAGATCCAACCATTCCTCACCGAATTTCGAGCAAAATCAAACATAAAAAGTAGCTGGAAAACTACCAAAAGGTAGAACATTTAGACTACGATTTTTTTCTTTACTGAGCTTCCTTAATGAAATAACTATAGTAGCATGGGAATCACTCTCAACATTTCCAACATCTCTCAAACTCATTCAGAGCTTAGGAACTGGTACAAAAAGTCCCTAATTGGTTGGGAACTCTTTTGGGAACTTGGGAGCTTCAACATCAAGGAAATGGAATCTTTGGAACTAGTTTCCAAAATAAAGAGCTTTAAATTAAAATTATATTAAATTAATATGTAAATATTTTTATTCCATTATTACAAATACATAACTTATTACAAATATTTTCATTATATTTATTTAAAATATCACTATAAAACAAAGGCTAAACTAAACTAAATATTATTTTAAAAATTATTTAAGTAAATTTTTTTAATACTACTCACTTTATAGTTCTGGATATGAAAAACTTTTAATGCATGTATGTTTTTCTTCAAGCCCGGATTAAACATGAAAATCTAATAAATCAATACCCTATCCATGACAAGCACTTGCTCTAGTTTGTTGTTGTTATCAACCAACTATATCATTGACTTTTATTGTATTTTCATATTACAAGAGTAGTACTATTTAGCTTTTTCCAATCAAAACAAGACTAATACTTCAAATTTACAAAGATGTTTGAAGTTTATATATGTAAAGTTTAATTTTAAAAAGATATTAAAATTTTATATATGTATTTTCAATTTTGTTTCTCATTTTTTAATCGAATTTTTATGGATATTAAAGTTTCAATATTATGTTAAATATATTCATATAATTATTAGTACAAATTCAACTAGTAATTTTAATATTGTAATTGTACTAGGAGCAATTTTATCGATCTTCAATTTTATTGAAATAATATTTAAAATGTATCACTATTTGGATACATTATAATCTAAAATATTTTTTAATTTATATATTATTGCAACATAAAAAATAACTAAAACAAGTAATTAAGATATTATCCTAATAATAATATTTCATTACAAAGTTTCGATTTCATTTCTTTATACTATTTCTCATTATTAAAATGAAATATTAATTATGAGAAACAAGATATTACATTATTAATATGAGATTTAAACGTATTTTCAAGAATCTTCATTGTCCCCTACTAGCAAGCTTATAAAATTTCCCAACTACATGTTTATTTACTATCATGAATTGAGAAATTATTGGCTTATTTACTATCATGAATTTAGAAATCATTGTAAGAGAAGCATTTGATGAATACCAACCTTATCTTTGTCAATACTTAAAATAGTCAAATAATTTTTTTTTATAAAAGATAATATAATTTAAAAAAAACATAAAAATTTACAATTTTATTAAAAATAATTTAAAACTTATTTTATCAAAATTTTAAATAAAAATAATATAATCGTAAAAAAACATAAAATTTGCGATTTTATTTAAAGATATCTTAAAGCCTCTCCTTTCAACTTTAAATAGTTTAAAGTTGGATGGGGAGAGGGTGCTCCCATCACATCTCATCAAATAAAAGACGCTCTTTATGCAAGGACATCAACCTTTTCTTTTTCCCTTCTTGAAATAGTTAATAGTCAAATAAATCTTTTTTTTACAAAAGATAATATGATTAAAAAAAAAAAATAATTTTATTAAAAATACAAAACTTTTCTTTTCAATCATAAACAAGGTTGCGTGGTAGCGTAGTTCCTGTCAATGAAGTTAGAAAGTAAATTGTGGAAAATGGGGTTGAATTGTAAATGACAGAAGTGTTCGGTGAAAAATGTATATCACGGAAATGTTGTGTGCAACATGTATATCATGGAACATGGGGCAAAAGTAAATGACACTTGGCATGTAGAGCACCATTTATTTTTTGAAAGTATATAACAAACTCCAAATTTGTTGACAGTGGAAGAATAAATTTGGAAATTTAAATGCGTTTGCCATATGGACTGGTGAAAGATAAAAATATATGAAGACATAAAATTAAAAGGAGATAAGAAATATAAAATTTAAACGCATTTGTGAACATGGGGTATAAGTAAATGACGCTTGCAATGTAGAGCACCATTTATTTTGAAATATATAAAAAATTAAAAGTCAGTTACATACAAAAAATTAAATGCATTTGTCATACAGACTCATGAAAGATAAGAATGTATGAAAACATAAATTTAAAAGGAGATAAGAAAACATTTTTATTTGAAATATGTCAAAAAATAAAAGTTTGTTACATACTACTGGAAATTTTGAGATATAGAAAAAAATTAAAGTCTGTTACATATAAATCGGAATTTCAATGCGTTTGTCATGTAGACCAGGATTGGGGCTCCCGCCGACCATTAGAGAAATATGTACAAGAAACATGATTGTAGAAAGAAGATAGAGTGCAATACCTGCAAAAAAAATAAATGGAAATGTATAAGTGTTTGCCTGCACATCTATATTTAAGAAAGTGGAAGAACTGGGTTGATAAACAAAGCAGGATGTGATCAGTAGACTTACAATGAGGGTACAAATGAGCCCTTTGGCTATATGCTTGCGGCTGTCGTTTCATTGATGTCGCTGACAACTGCGGTTTCAATGATGTCGTCGACAATTGCTGGAATCCTGGCAACTGCCTATTGCCTTTCATCGGCGGCCTGCTTCAATTGCCTTTCGAGCCATTCTTCAATGTAGCTTCTCATTGGGGCAATGTTGATCTCATTCCGGATTTTTATGTTGAAAATATCATTTTCTAATTCCTGGAAGTCAATAGAAAGATTACAGAGAGCCTGACAAATTTCCTCATTCTGTACTGAATATTTGACTAGCCAGTTGTGGACGTGAGCTTGATCAAATTGACGGACGATGTAAAACTTTTCCAAATACAAGGCCTTAAACATAACAACTTGTTTATCGAACTCTTGCCTGGTTAAGAGCAAGGAGTTTGCGATTAAGTTGGGGTCTTGGAAGTCGTTGGTTTTCTCGGCTAAGTCTATATTTGACAGCCTTGTGAATAATTTATCTTTCTTCAATATGGCTTGTTCACATGACTGAACAATGAGATGCAGGTTCTTCACTTTTTCTTTCCAACATGCATTCAATTGACTGATCTGGTTTTTGGATGGAATATCTTCTTCTCTTCTTTTCATTTCTGTCATATTGTTGACAATGGTGCAAAAAAGAATGACCATTTTTAAAAAGAAATTTTCTTCATCTTTTAACTCAGCCTACAAATGTTTGAGAAAACTATGTTCCCTGGTTCCAAGGGAAGTGATGGTTTGTGATCTTTTCCACGCCTCGGTAACCAGTTCCATTCTTTTTTTATATTATTCTCCACATATCCTTTACAGGATGCGAGCAGGGTGGAGGATGCTTTTACATTGGCTGCAGGGGTGGCAGGCATGGTTATTTCTAAAGGATTGACAAGCAAGTACATAGGAATGGAAGCGTCTTCCAATTCCTTGACCCGGTCGTTCAGTCTGGCGTTCTCGGTCTCGATGCCTTCAATGGAATCATGAAGTGCTTCTCCACTCACGGTGTGAAGTTGACAGATTTGGGACGGCTGTATGTTGGCAAGGTCAACCTCTGAATGAGATTTGTCTTTCTTATTTTTAACATCTTTTTTCTCAATTATCAATTTTTTGGACTGGCTATAAAAAACAATGCTCTGGAACACGAAGGATTCATCTTCGTAAAAAAATTTGGTAACGGATATGTCCATTGGACGACTATGGTGGATGGTGTCTCCGAGATGATCAAGGAAGCAGATAATTCTATCCATATCATTGTCAAGTTCCATGTTCTCACTCTGAATTTCCGTCTCTTCTGCCTACCCCACATTTTTTTTTCTCTTCTTCTCTGTTGGAAGCTTGTGAGAACTATCAATTTTAGAGTGAGGAGGGTCGTTATCTTCTCCTTCGTTTGAAGAACTCTGAGTTTCTTTGTTGTTGTGGTGGACCGTTGGAGGAATGCACTGGGATGTCATAGTTTTTGGAGTGCTATTTTCCAATTGAACACTCTTGTCACCAGGGCCTTTCCCTTGTTGTGTGTGCAATTTAGTGTAGCTTTTCTTTGTGTCTACGTCATCGGCATCAAAGGTAGGACCGTTTCCACCATTGTCTTTGTTTTTGGGTAGGTGTTTATTTAAAAAACAATTGTCGAGTCCAAGTGTTTGTAAATGGTGTCGAAAAATATTATAGGGGTCGAACCCTCTTATGATTTCAGCATATCTTAGGTTGGAGATGCTAGAATGTGCTGCAAATTCGTCAATTTTGTTGATGTTTTTCAACATGAACTCCCCTACTTTCCAAGGCAGAGGAATGAATTGTTTTTTTTTTCTTTTTCAATAGATGGAACCAGTAGCTTTATTGTCATGCTACTTCTGCAACAAACGTTATGTTCATAATGTGACATGGAAGGAGAGCAGGTTGTTCCATGGAGCCAAAAATTCTTATGATAGTGGAATTATCCAAATGTTCGAGTGTCCCCTTCTTGTCCAAAAAACTGGTTGCCTATTCAAATATGTGGGGAGCATCTTCTCCTAACAACAAAACTTTGAAAACAGACATGAAGCCATTAAAAACCTCATAAAAACAATGGGAAGCCTTGTGCTTCCACAAGGCCTGGTACCATAATGTTATTGGGTGAAATTCGAAGTTGTTATTCTTGGATAGAGACAGTTGTGGAAACCGAAAAGAATGCACTATTGTAAAAACTAAATAGGATGACATATAAAATTTCTTTTCCCTTTTGAAGCTTGACAATTGGGAACAAATTTCATGGGAAATTAACCTGCCCCAATAAAAAATGTCTTGTTCATTGACTGTGAAATACAAAATATAAAGAGCCATCCGGGAAACAGTTGTTGTGGATTCCTATCTTGTTATTCTTGTAAACAGGCAGGAAATTTCGTGAAAAGGATTTCTAAATGAACTAACCTCAAAGCTTGTAATATCTTCAAGAAATAGAAGCGGGTTTTCCAAACAATGGGGCAAGAGGTCCAACCCGTTATTATGCTTTGTTAGGAACTGTTTGCAATCTTCTCCTCTGAACGTCAATGTTGGCTCCGACAATCTTAGGATCTAGCAGAAGACCTGAGGTGACAAAGAAATAGAAGAGTGGTCCCACAGTGGAATAATTCTTTTGTCTGAAATAAATTTATCGGTGCACCAAGAGACTAGGTCCTTACAGTCAAAAACCTTAGGGACATAGCCCGCATGAGCAATATCGTAGGTCCAAATTACTTGGTTCTCTGCGGAAGAGGTTGAGTCATAAGAATATTCCCTGGAACACTGGAAGTTCTGGTCCTCGCGCCCGAAGATGTTCACTGTATCTCCACATAACTGATGTCGAGTTGATGCCATAGGTTTATGAGAATGTTGGTTTGCTCCAGATGATGATTTAAATGAACAATTAGAGCCAATAATGTAACTCTCCGATAAATCTTAGTTAAATTCTTATGAATGGGAAAGCTCCTCGAGCCTTTTGTTGATTAATGACAATCTGTATGGGTGGTGCATGATGAATTGTTAGCAATAAAGATTATTTATTTCATATTTAGAAATGCGAAGGTGGTGGGTACGATGAAGAGAAATTAAGGATTGGAGGTTTCGTGAACGTGTGAAGGCCACGACATGCGAACAACATTTCATGATTTTTAAATCAACACTTGGAAGGGATAATATAACCCCCCCATAAATCTTGGTTTAATGCACAACAATATGAGATCTCCTCGAGCCTTTTGCCCATTAATGACAATCTATACAGTTCATGCATGATGACATGTTAGAATTAAATGCCAATAATTCTATATTTAGAAACAATATATATATATAACCTTTTTTTTTTCTTTTATTATAGACAAGTGCGAAAGTGATGGAGACGACGGAGAGCAAGGAAAGAATGAAAAGCTCTGAAAAGAGGTCAGACGTGATTCAAAAAAGGGTTACGGGGATACTCAAGACAGGCGAGTGTTGCACGGTCAAATTTTATGTATCAGAATTTTTGAGTGCAAAATGTGTAAAACGGAAGAGATGATGATGGGGAAGTTCAGTGGTCAGTTTGTATCTTTGCGGAATTCTGGAAAAGTGGCTAAGTATGGAATAGGGAAATTGCTAATTGCATGCCTAGAAATAAGATCTTATATATAATTAGCAATTTCTAATTGCAAAGGGGCACGGGCACAGGAAGCAACGACTAGGAACTAAATATTTCTTCAACTCGCCAAACCGACAATTCACCAAATAAATTCGAAGAAATGGGGAAGTATGGAAAGCAGACAGATGGGCTTCAAAATGGGGTGACAATAGTTCCACAAAAGATGTGAGGACCTGACGGTTAAATTGTATTTGTCGGAAGTTTTCAGTGAAAAATGTATACCACGGAAGAGGGCATGATAGGTGGACCATAATACAGAAGAGGGTATGATCTGATTCTAGTTGAAAATTTGTATATCATGGAAGTGACGATACTATTCGCAGTCCATGGAATAATAGAAGTCCAATCTAGAGCCCGCTTATCGGGAATTCGCGGTCGGAGAAGTTTCTGGGTATGGAATGGGGAAGTGGTCGGTCAGTGTCATGATAAAAGAGCACGAGTGCAAGTGTGAACCCACAACACTGCCCATGCACACAACCATACATTTTTGAAAAAATGAATAAGTTACGAAAAAGACAAAGTTCAGGGAAAAGAGAAACGGAACAGAATTGTGAAGTTGGCGGGAACAGAAAACAACGACCAGCAATAGGATCTGCAAGTTTACTTGCTTCTTTCTTGTATTCTTCGTTTGTCAATTTGTATATCGCGGAACTGCGAGGCATTTTATTAGCCAACCAACCTACAAGTCCAGCTGTCAATTTGTATAGTGCGGAAATGTGGGTTTTTTTTGTAGGACACAGAACTATAGAGGAAATTCTTTGCCTTTTAATATAGCTTCTATGGCGCAAATGTGGTATGGCTCATTTTAGAACTTTTCCATCTGTAAACAAAGGCAATCTTGAGCCCACCAGCCCTGGAGCCCGTCTGTCAATTTGTATATCGCGGAGCTCTAAATGTTGTTTGGAGGTCTCGAAAAAGTAGAAGTGCACTGTTGACCCAATCAGCGCGCAAGTCCACCTGTCAATTTGTATATCGCGGAACTCTGGGTGCTATTTGTAGGACACAAAACAATAGAGGGTCAATTTAAAGAAAGGGGAAGCGCTCGTTGGAAACATGTGAATCTGCCAAGCCATGTAGCAAGGCATTTTCGGAAAAAAAACAATTAACTAACCAGAAAGAGAAACTATAGGGAATAAAAGAGTGGGAAAATAGAAAGGCGGAAGGTATTTTTCATAAGCGCGAATTGGTTTCAAAGAAGCCCCATTGTTGCAAAACCATCATTTTCTACTAATTGTCAGCAAATGCATTGTTGAAGATTATATTTTATTGCAACCTATGCGTGTAAGTATGTTCTTGATACATTCTTCCATGACTGTAACATATTAACTTAACTACTAAACTTCATTTTCTACTAATTTCCAGCAAATGCTTTGTTGAAGATTAGATTTTATTGGAACGTGTGGGTGTAACTGTGTTCTTGATACATTCTTCCATGACTAGAACATATTAACTCAAGTATTAAACTTCTTTCATTATCGGTTGTTAGCATTAAAACTTAATAATTGCATTTCTAGAAACAAGAATAATGATTTTGTTGCAAGATTGTACATTGGTATTGCTATGTTCTATCTGCATTACAAATAGAATTGAACATTGGTTTGAAATTGTGTAATCCATTTTTTGTTTGCATAAAAGGCTGGTGGATTGACACAATACATTGTCATATAATTGTTAGATGTTCCATCTTAGAAAAAATAACCTAAGTAAACACAATATCGAAGATGTACGAGAGCACCGAACCATGCCAATGAGAACAGACGTTAAATCCAAAAAAGAAGCAATAACGAAGAGTCCAAGGCAATTATTTTTTAATAGCAAATCCATTTAAAAAAATAAGAAAAACATCGAGTATTGTACATCTATCCTTAGAAATTGGACCCAGTTCTTCGGGCCAAAACATTGAACGTATCTACGACGAACACAGGAACGGGATCCGTAGTATGAAAAATCCTCGCAGTTTTCTCCGCGATGAATCATCCTGTGCTAAAATTGATAGTTTTCAGAAGCTTTCTGTGAGGAAGAAGACATAAAACGTTGCAGGGCAAATGGAATAGCCCTTAGCTGAAACCGCCTCTGCATAGTCGAAAAACATTCAGGAGCATAGGTTGCACGTGCAATTTCATAGGCCCAAATTAGTCCATTATGGGTGTAAGGAGATGACTAGTTGAAAAATGCCTTGCAGCAGTGAGAGTTTTGGACCTGATTCCTGAAGATGTTAATTGTATATCCAAAGAACAGGACACTAGTCCCACAAGTGAATAATTTTTTGGCTTGAAATATATCTCTGGGAGCATCAACAGATCATTACTTTACAGTGAAAATATTCCGCCCAGAACAAACTAATTTGGAACTCTGGAATTCCTACTTTCGTGCTACAAAGCGACTATTGTGTTTACCGTCAGTTTCTTTTCTGAAACTTCTTTTGGTGTTGTCAGGACCGCTATCACTGAGCTGAGAAGTTTCATTCGTTATGGTTGATTTCAATTTGGGCGTAGGAGTGGGAAGAGTCTCTGCATTGCCATCATCCATTGCCATATCATCGCCCATCAGATCATCTTCTTATGGCTCGGAATTCATGACATCAACCTCTGCGCCAACCATGAACGAAACTGGGCAGGTTCTCTGAGAAGGAAGGGTTGCCTTGGAATTCTTTGGCTTGAAATATATCTCTCGGTGTACCAAGGGACCATCTCCTTTTTTTCTCCTGGGCGGAGGGAGATGAGTAGTAAGAATATGCCCTGGAATAGTGGAACCTCTGGCCATTATGCCCCAATGTGTTTACTGTATCTGGACAGAACTACTACCACAACTTAACAAGAATTTATGTTTGCTCGAGATGATGTTTGAAATGAAAATTGGGGAGGAATAATATAACCCTCCACAAATTATAGTTTAATGCGTATTAATGGAATATATCCTCGAGCCTTTCGTGTATCAATGACAATCTCCAGGGTTCATGCAAAATGAGTTGTCACCATCATAACTCACTAATTGCATAATTAGAAAAAAGTGCGAAGGTCGTAGTGACGGAGAAGAGAGATTAAGAATTAGAAATTTCTTAAAAGTGCCAACCCGTTGATGCACAAAAAACAGATTGCATTGTGTTTGAAATGAATACTTGGAAAGGATAACATACTTGTGCACAAATCTTAGTTTAATTCGTAGTAATGACAAATATTCTTCGAACTTCCGAACATTAATGACAATCTTAACGGTTCCTGCAAGATGAACTACTAGCATTAAATCTTAATTATTGCATATCTGGAAACAAGTATGAAGGCAGCAGTGATGGCGAATTGCGGTGAAGCACTAACCAACCCGCGAAACCGATTCCAAGAAATGCCTAAGTATGGAAAGTGTTTGGGCGGGTTACAAAAGAAAAAGGGCAGAAGATATACCCAGGAGACGTGAAGGGTCGATGGTCATATTGCATCTCAGTGACAGATATCGACCGTCAATTTGTATGTCACAGAATTTCGGCTTTTGTTTGTGCATAGGGGAACAACGGGAGCACAATGGTGAGAGGGAAATTTGTATATTGTTGAACCCAGGGTTCTATATATAAAAGCACGAGACATTTGGAAAAAGGACCAAGTAAACAGAAAGAGAAAGAATATGAGATGAAGGGGGGCTTGTTTGCAAATTTGTAAATCACGAAAGTCTGGGTTCTAGTTGAAGGCGACAGAACAATGGAAATGCAATGTTAAACCCACCTATGCAGGAACCCGCATTTCAAAAAGGAAAAGCACAGAGAAAAGAGAAACTAGAAATTTTTGGAAAAATGAGTAATACACACTGAATATGTACCATAAAGTATGAAAATGAGATGTTGTAGAGCATGTACGGATTCCGCATTCCATACTTAGCCACTTTTTGGATCATGGGTTCTTAGACTGGCAGACTCTAAATTGGGCATCCATTGTTCTGTGGCCTACAAATAGCATTCAGAATTCCATGATATACAAATTGGCCAGTGGACCTGCAGGGTGGCTCACTCAAAATTTCACTCCTTTTGTTTCGTTTCATACAAACAGTACTCGGAGTTCCACGATATACAAATTGACAGACGGACTCCAGGGCTGGCGGCCTCGAGCGTGCGATTGTTTACGGATGTTAATCCCTATTAACTATTGGGCATTATCTAAAGACATTCTTTTGAATACTAAATTATTAATATTAAATATTGATATTGTACAATTTAATTATACAAGGAGGTTTGTACAATACGAAACAAGGAAGTGGTCGGTCGGTCGGGCTGGTGATATGAAAGTAAGTGAAATCTGAATACGTGAATCCGCCAACTTCCTTACCAAGAAATTTTCCGAAAAAAATGAGCAATACATAAAATCTATTTTTAGAAAGTACAAACATGAGATTTTATAGAGAATGTACTGTTCCTGCATTCCATACTTAAGACAATCTTTGGATCGCGGGTACTCGGGCTGGTGGGCTAAAAAATGGGCCTCTATTATTCCGTTAGCTACAAATAGCACCCAAGAGTTCTGCGATATACAAATTGACAGGTGGACTTGCGGGCTAGATCGCTCAACATTGCATTTCTATTGTTCCGTGTTGTTCAAACAACACTTGGAGTTCCGCCATATACAAATTCACAGATGGAATCCAGGGCTGGCGGGCCCAACCTTGCGATTGTTTACGGATGGTGATCCCTATGAACTATGTAACACTACCAAAAAACATTATTTTCAAAACTAAAGTATTAATATTAAATATTGATATTGTACAATTTAATTACATAAAATTATAAAAGGATGTGAAATATCTTTTTTCAAAGAAAAAACTGCGTATTCGGAAACTTGCGTTCCAAAAATTTTGTATAAGATGAAACGGGCAAGAGGTCAGTCAGACTGCTGATATAAAAATGGGTGGAAATCTAAACACGTGTATCCGTCAAGTTATGCACCTACAAAATTTCACAAGAAACGAGTTATACATACCAAATATGTACTTTTATAAAGTACGGGCATGAGATTTTATAGAGCATGTACGCAACCCTCATTCCATACTTGGTCACTTTTTGGATCGCGGGTTCTTGGGCTGGCGGGCTCAAAATTGGGCCTTTGTTGTTTTGTGCCCTACAAATAACATTCAGAGTTCTGCAATATACAAATTAACAAGAGGATTTGCAGACTATTTCAATTTTAAGGGCCTCATGTTGATGTAATAGCATAATTGGACTTGGGCCAGTTTATATTCGTTTCTTACAATATCAAATGGAGAAGCGGTCAGTCGGGCTGGTTATATAAAAGTAATTGAAACCTGAAGTCGTGAATCCGCCAACTTCCACAAGTAGAAGTTTTTCGAAAAATGAGTAATACATACTAAGTATGAACTCTTACAAGGTATGGACATGAGGTTTTTATAGAGCTTGTACGGATCTCGCATTTCATGCTTGGCCACTTTTTCGATTGTGGGTTCTCAGTTTGGTAGGCTCAAAGCTGGGCCTCTATTGCTTCGTATCCTACAAATAGCACCCAGAGTCCCACGATATACAAATTGACAACTGAAGCTATGGACTAGATCCTTCAACATTGCAGTTCTATTGCTTCATGTCCTACAAATAACACCCAGACTTCCGCAATATACAAATTGACAGGCGGACTTGCAGGCTGGTTGGCTCAACATTTCACTTCTATTGTCCCTTGTTCTCCAAACAACACTCGAAGTTCCATGACATAGAAATCGACAGGACTCCACGACTGGCAGATTCAAGATTGCAATTGTTTACGGATGGTCATCCTATCTAACTTTATCTAAAAAAATTATTTTCAAATACTAAATTATTAATATTAAATATTGATATTGTACAATTGAATTACATTAAATTATTAAAGGATGTTAAATCACTTATTTTTTAAAAAATGAAGGAAACAAAAGAATTTTTTTTTTAAATTCTATCACCACAAGCATAACAAGGACCAATTTGAATTTTAAGGGCCTCTTGTTCATATGATAGCACAATTGCACTCCGCACAATATATATTTGTTGATTTCAAATTATTCCAGGACATTAATTTTACCGAGTTCATCGATTAAGCAAAAATACCAAAACAACGACCAATTTGAATTTTAAGGGCCTCTTGTTGATATGATAGCACAATTTCACTTCACATAGTATATATTCGTTGATTTCAAATTATTCCAGGGTAATAATTTTACCAATTTCATCGATCAAGGAAATCTGCTAAAACAAGCCACATACTACATTTGCGTCGCAACGCCATAGAAATTTTCAGGCGGATTTGCGGGTCAGCTGGCTAAAAAATTCAATTATATTGTTTCGTGTCCTCCAAACAACAATTGGATTTATGTGGTATACAAATTGAGAGACAAAGCACACAACCAAGAACCAACCAAACTTCAAACAGGCTGCAAGCAAGTTCCCAGAACGTCCCATAGAGCAAAACCCATCGACCTTTGCACCAAACAATTTGATATACAAAGAAAAGACATTGTCGCATTCGTTTTCTCTTGCATCTGGTATATGTTCCTAGTAGAAAACAACTAGAGCCATGGGATATATGGGGTTTGCTTGCATGCTTCCTGTTAGCACTGAAAGTCACACTTTGACTGCTAAAGTGTAAGCTCAACACCGGTCAGAATGTAAAATATAATTTGGTTTTGAATAGGTGGATCAACAAGATGGAGAAAGAAAGAGAGAGGGCTGAAAAATGCATATCAATAGGCTACACCAATGGGCAATGGAGTCACAAACATCCTACTCATTGAATGCACAAAAGCTGCTCAACAGAAAATAAGATTATATACTGATAGGCGGAATAATGAAGAAGGAAAACATAAGATAGAATGTTCACTAAATTGAGATCCTCTCAATTTAATGAATCAATAGATACTTGAATATAAACAATGATTGATGGGCAAAATACAACAGACCCTCTGTTGCTTAGGTATCCATAAATCATTGACAGCCTTTGATCCTCAAATCTACAATATATTCAAATAAGAAGAAATATAAACAAAGAGTTACAATCTGAAATCACAGCTCTCATGATTCTCCAATAGTAATAATTCTTACAATCATAAAATTCCCATAGGCTTACAAGTGAACACACACAGGAAAATTGCCTGCTACAACACTCTCTAGCCTCTCTTGGCTCATCAATCCTCCCTCTCCAAGAGATATATCCTTCCTTAAATAGACAATAGCATCCAAATAACCTTAGGAGGTCGAATCCCATCTCCTCCATTGGATTCTAATCTTTGGAGATAGGTGGCAACAATCGAAGAGACAAAAATCCAACAAACTGCTAATTTTTAGGAATTTGTTGGAAGTCATTAATAAATTGTTTCCACCTCATTGCATGAGGCATTTGATGGAGATAAATATTAGGTGCAAGTATCCCTTGAAATCTAACTGATCCTTGAGAAGCCATTCAAATCCTCCTTGACAGGTGGTAACCTCCCAACAAGGCGAATATCAAAACTGTGACCGCTACAGGAAATTAGGTAGCGTTGCTATAAAACAATTGGTAGTGCCACTTCTATGTCTAATATCTCTTAAACCATAACACATTTTGAAAAAATGAGAGAGGTGTTTGTTATTCGGAATGTTATGAACAAAAACCTCCTCCAGTTTTCAAAAATACCTTCTCAATTGTTCACAATCCGAGTTTAAGTTAGTCACTCAAAACTGGCAGAAACGTCCAAAAATAATTCTGCACAATTTGGTTTCTACCAAAATTTAGGTAGCGAATTCAAGTAGCGCCCGCCTACATGTGCAATTTTGTAGCGTAAATCCATGGGTGCTTTTGATGCGTGGAACCTTGTGAGAGTGTTGTCAATGCTTTTTCTTAACACTTGGCACCTTAAATTTGAATGTTGGTCTCTCTCTTGGTGCTTGATCAATATGCTGGCATTGGCTTGTGTCTTTGGCTAGTGTTGTCTTGAGATGTCGATTAATACTTGAATTTGGAGATTGGGCATAACCCAATATAATTTTAATTTTCCCAAAATAAATAAAATATCCCATAACAATTATATTCATTTTCCAAAATGAATAATGAAGGACTTATGCAAAGTTGAGGCATAAACCAATCTTGTGCTAACATAGGCTCCATGGGGGATAGAGTCCTCCCTGTGAGGCTCTAATAACTCTTGTAGTTTTAGTTCCTTATCCTAGGGCTTCTCCCAACCTTTAACCTCTAGAATTTTCTTTGATATGTGACCTTCAGCTGAAACTAAATGCAAATGAAAACTGAAACTGACAAAAATGATGAAAACGATGCTTGTCCAGCAAGCTTATTGCACACACCTACTATAATTATGGGAAAATGAAGCATTCAAGTTACATGAAACAAGAAATGAAGCCATTTCATCACTTTTTCAATTGTTTGAAGCTTTGAAATGTGCTTCCTTAAGCACCAAAGATCATTCTTACTTGAAGGCACATCAAAGAAACATTTGGCAATACACTTTCCATTGAATAAATCAATGAGCCTAGACCCACTTTTTGCTTGCAAACAGGCTACAAATGGATCCTGAAAAACATCATCAATACTTGCCCTACGACATTGCTTTGTGTAAAAAGGAAAAGTATTGCATTAGGTCCTTCCTCCACTATGCTTGGTTGTTGCATGGCTTGCTGATTTTTCGATTCATCCTCAATGCATATGGCCTTGGTCCACTCCTGGTCATGAGGTGTATTAAGAAAAAGGCTTAGTGATGCTTGTCTTTCTTTAATTTCAACCTCTCTCTTCTGATCACATGGAATTTGATCTTGGATTCTTGATGAATATGAGCTTATGTCTTCAAGAGGAATAGGGGGTTGATAGGGAAGTTCATCACAATTAGAAGTTCTTGGAAAACTACATTCTTCTGTATTATCTTCTAATTGTGAGGGATATTCATCATAGCTTGGATTATGGTCCAAATTTCTCAGTTTTTCACCCTCTAAAATTAGATTATCATCTTTTTCTTCTTTTTCAGCAACACAAATATGACATGAGGGTTGAAACAAGCTATTGCTGCTTTGATGGGAAGGGTACTTCTCTGATATAAGGTTTTCAATAGACTGTTCATGGAAATCATCTTCATAATCATCATACAAAGGTGAATCAATGACCATTTGACTATTAATGGCTAAAGGGATTAGTACAATAGATGGGACAACTAGTTGTTTAGTGAAAACATCCTCATAGTCATCAAAACTTGGAAAATCATGGCACACTGGTTCATTAACAATAGGAGGGATTACAACAACAACTGGTAAGCTATGAATTCGATCATGACAAGCTGCAACACTATTCTCATGATGAAATAACTTTGAACCTAAGATGACCTCTTGACTTAAAGAATCGAGAAAAGGAGGAGAAAGGGAAATGATGGATTGTCCATATTGATATTTCTCTCGGGGACATAGATTTTGACATGAATGATGCATTTGTTCTTCAAATTTAGGAAAAGCATTATGAAACTCATCATCTAATTCCCTCTCTCTGCAATCATCCCCTTCATCATCACTGCTAGAGGAATCACTTGCTGAATCTTGAATATATGATGCATACCTCTCACAACAATTCTCAAAAATTCTTTCAGCTGGATAAATTATCTTGCAATGAGAATAAAAAACATCATGAAATTCCTTCAAGGAGGAAATACTCGAAGCAAGGAGTGTTCTATCAGTGCTTTGTGCAAGCTGGTTGATAGTCGAGTCCGGGACAAAACAATATTCTGAACAAACAGTGGAAATTTTTTCCACAATGCTTGTTTCATTGAGAGAAGTAATTCGATCGCAATCACCATGGTCATATACTTTTTTGGGCAATATATTAAAATTTGTAATGGATATCCCATTACCCGACAATATATTTTTTGCATGTTTCTAGACAAGTTGTGGAGGAACAGTTAGTGTCACTCTCATCATGGCCTCCTTGTCTGTCATGTCAGCATGCATAATGGATCTACTTTTGTTTTCCTGTCCAAGTAGGTGCTATAGATGACCATTATGTCCCCGATGAACACTTGTCCAGTTCGGCGGCTATTCAAGCCCTCTATTGATAGTACTTTGGATGTTGCAAATCTAGACCTGGTGACAATTTTTTAACAGGAAAACTAAAGTGAATGGTAGTGTGCATATTTTTTTTTTTGTATTCTTCTTTCACTAGCATAAATCTACAAATACACGTAAGGCTTTGATGAACTATGGAGCCATATTTTTTCAACCACACCTCTTAGTCTGCGGAACATGCAGGACATTCGACATCTCACTTGTACTTGTTGATACTTCTTGCAAGTTGCAAACCATGTATTGCAAATGACATCAGCATATCCACCATGCCATAGATGAATATATACACGAGGATATTTGTTTAGTAAACATAGTAAGAGCAGAGCGTATGCATATTTACCTTTGGCCTTGTCGGTCTGTTGATGTCTAGGATGACTGACTGCTCATGCCCATGTCATTAGTCCAACTTTTTCTGATGCAAGCATGTGCAGATGAACATCAGGACTAAACAAGAATATGCATTGTATACTATCCATCAAAAGGACTAAATAACCGTAAAATTGTATGCATCTAATATTTTTAACTGGAGAAATGTTTGACAGTAAACAGGGCGTGAAGGCGGGGCACTATGGCCAATCTGTATATTGTAGACCCTCAAAAGCAAGGGGATAAATCTTCAACCTGCCAGCCCGACACCCGCAATCGAGAAAGTGGGTAACTATTGAATAAGGTAGAAGCGTGACCACATATGTGAAACCATTAGTCCGCCAACTGGTGCACCAAGGCATTTTTGGAAAGCACACTAAGCAGATGAATTAGAAAACAAAAGGGATAATAGAAAATGGAAAAAGTAGAAATAGGGAGAGAAGAAAGTCCCATTGTTGCCAAGACATCATTTTCAAGTCTAATATTATATGCCCCCACCCGTTTTGTATATTTAATTTACTAGCACACTTGGTATACCTTTTAGAAGATTGTACCACATAACCCTCTGCTGTTGCAGAGAAAAATTCATCTCCCTATCCAAGCAACTTGTTTTTTCCAAGGCAACAACGCCGAATATGCAATGGACATGAAGGAAAGTTAGTATGAAGACAAACATCTAAAAGAAAGAGAAACATGTCTATTTACTTGCCAAAGAGTCCATCGTCCTCTCTAGCCATTACGTTTGTTTAAATGCAACAATGCAATGAAAACACAACGGACATGAAGTAGCTTAGTATGCAGGAAGGTGTGTATTGAAGATAACTTATAATGAAGACAATCATGTAAAAGAAAGAGAAACATGGTTATTTACCTGTGAAAGAGCCCATCGTCATCTCCAACTATTCTGTTTGTTTAAATGTACCAATGCAGCAAAAACACAACAAACATGAAGCAGGTTAGTATGCAGGAAAGCATGTAATGAAGATAAGTTACCATGTAGGAAGGCACACAACATGTACATGTACATATAATAAACTAGTTGAACACATATACAGACCATAAATGAAATACAAAACAACACAATATGAAAGAATAGTACAAGCATGCACCTTTCTATATCTTCTTCAACCGATGCAGTCAAGACTCCCTCGTTTTCTCCGACTATTCTGTTTGTTTGAATGTGGGAACGCACAAAATACAATGAACATGAATGGAAGATGGTATGCACTGGAGAACAATCAATATGTACATACAGTAAAATAGACTCAACGAACAATATAGAAGATAGGCAGAAACATGAACCTTTGCGCTTCTCCATCCATGGCTGTAAACATGTAATTTTGTTTCCCTGCCCAAAATATATTACAAGCCACAAAATATCATGCAATTTCATGGCCATAGCTAAATGATTTCTAGTTTTCTGTGGAAAATTATCCAGATATGCTTCCACTGATGGAAATACATGTTCTTTATCCTCTACATAGACTGTTGTGCCCACGATACAAGTTTTTGGTTTTCCATGGCAAACTACCCAGACATGCTTCCAGACATCCAAATATAATCTTGCAGAATCTTTGTTGTACATATCATATCTCAAGCACAACACAAATTGTATTGTGCGCACACCAATCTGTGTAGAGGAGAAAGAACATGTAATGTCATATCGACACATCTGACCATACATGGTTTATAAATGTAGCCTACATATGTTTTATTCTAACAAAAAAACAACGGATATTGCAATTACACATGTAATCCTCGAACAATTTTGCATGCAACTATTTTATTTCATGCCAGCACTGAAGCACCAGCAAAATCTCACAGAATAACAAATATCGACCTCGAAAGATAGGGAAAATAAAAAAATTGCATGTTGACTTGTGGGTGCAGGGGCTGAACACCGTAAAGTGCCCCAAAAACCAATAATAATCCAAAAAAAAAGAAAAAAGAAAAGCTCCAACCATCGCCGTTGTACCCCAACCCTGTAAGGACAAATCAAACAAAAGAAAACAACAAGCACCAAACCAGCGAGAAAGCACGAACATGACGAAATGGACCCCCAGGACTCGAAAGTGTAAACCCAAGCCAAACAAATAGAACTAGCAACCCACGAACCAATGAAAAAGCAAGAACCACCGAGCCAGTAAACAAAATATGTATCTCCAATGCTTATGAAACTGCAGCCTAAGCATAGAAGGAACCAAAAACATATGAGGACCATGCCACTACAAATAAGAAAACATTCTTACTTGCAAACTGCAAACAATGAACAACAAACAAGGAATAAAAAATGAAACTATAGCATCGAAACTTACTCTACAACAATGAAATGCAGAAGCGTGGGTCAACTTACGAACGAAACAACAACAAGCAACAACCGAGAAACCAGTGCAGAAGAAGCACTCACCGAAACAATAAACAATGTATGTAGATTCAACGATAACGAAATTGCATTGCAAAGGTAGAAGAAGGATGAAACATACAATGGCTATTGAACTGGCTGTGGACAAACAAGACTGTGAAAATTCACTGTAACTGTATGGAAAATTTCGAGGAAAAATGTACTCCGAGAAGAGTATTTACATAAAAATTTAAGGTTGTCAGACTGTCTAAGGACCCCGCGGTATGCAAACATTTAAGCTATTAGGCCTGTTGGAGGACATCGTGTCATGTAAACATTTAAGCTGTCAGGCCTATTGAGGCATCTCGAAAAAAGTGTCAATACATTTCAACAAAAATACATTCGACAAAGACGTTATAAACTTTGGAATTCTCAATCACTATAAAGATTGGATATCAAAACATTTCAATATGCTTAGTACATATCAAAACTTAGGAATATATTAAGCTAGCAGAAAATGCTAATACAAACATTCAAACTAATGCTAGCATTAATCCACCTTCAAGCAATATATAGGAAAAATATATGATTCAAAAAGACTGTATACGAGAAAAAGTTTTGATATGTTGCCATATAAAACATTGGGAATAGCGAAGCCGACAATAACACCTCCAACCTCTTATCCAATCATATCAGTACATATATGGTACTTTTTATTATATAAAAATATATGCTTTTAATTCCCTAGCTCCAACAATAGGTATTATGCAAATATTTCTGGTCAAAGGACAAACTAATATGTAGTCAACGAATTATTGATGAAGTGGAGTTAGGTCAAGTTTGATATAAGTGCAGGTTTTATTGATGAAGTGGCGTTAGGTCAAGTTTGATATAAGTGCAGGTTTTATTGATGAAGTGGAGTTAGATGAAATACCCCTTCATGTATGTGGTGTAGAGTTTGGAAGCCCCTACATGTATATGTGGGATGTGATCTTCGTGAGGAGAGAAAAATTGTAACATCCCCACTATAATCCCTAGTTTAATTAATTCTTAATGTAGATATAATATGTGGCTATGGACAAAGAAATGTATATGTGAATTGTATTTATGAATTTTAATAAATAAAATGTGATGCCATCTTCTAAGGAGACATGGACATAGATGGGGGTTGAATTAATCTACATGAGAGAGGAAGGTCTGGGAGAATGGCTACGAGAGGGGTCCAAGGGAGAATTACCCATGTCTATTATTTCCACCCAAATTCCATCGCATAGTTATTGGGAGCATGGGGGCTAAGTAAAATTAGCTTGGGGAAGTGTGCAAGTCAAGTAAGAAAACCAAAGGAGAGGAAATTTGTATGGGCAGTTACAACAATTTTAGTCAGTCAATGTTTGTGCATGAACAACAAGTAGATAGTAGAAAAGAGAGCTTGGAGCCAGAACAACCATGGAGGTCGAATTCTAGAGTATGTTGGAGAATTTTGGAGTTGAAGAATGAAGAGCCAGGTTTTCACTCCTGGAGAGTGAACTCCTGTGTGAGTTGAACTGTAACAACAAGTGTTTGCAGCTATTGTTTTCTGGTAGTTTTCCTGACAGTGAATTCCCTTGAGTTTCTCAGCTGAGAGATTCTTGGTTACATGTGAAAGAGAGACCTTTATAAATGAATGGGATGCCTGGGGGACTAATATTAGTGAATGGGTACATTCCTTGGGTTGGGCAGGTTGAGAGGAAGAGAGCTAGTAGAAAATCAGGATAAATGTAGGAGAATATCAGTGGGTTGTGGGATTTTTGAGTTGTGGGTGGACAGTGAGAGACCACCCTATTTTGTGGATTTATAGCCCCAACTCAAGGGTGACTTATTATTGATATTTGAAATAGAAAGTCTATGGTTGGGTGGAATGTCCATCCCAAGCAAATGATTGCACAACTATTTATAAAAGATAAGTGTTTTCTCTTGTTGTTGTGTTATATTATGTGTCTAATTGTTGTGTTTTACTCTAAGTATGAGAACATATTTATATGCTTCTATAATGGAGTTATTAGGTGTATTTCATTTCTATTTTATAATGTTGTAGATGCATTTAATTAATGACAACAAGCAATAGCTAAATCTGGTTGTAATTCATAGATGGAAGCCACAAGAAAATAAATAGATATATTTTTTTTTTAATTATGCGTTATTCCACATGTAATGGACCTCACCTGGGCCAGGGGATGTTACATTATGGTATCAGAGCCTCTAGTTCAAACACTGGGCTTGTAAATGCCAAGATGGCAATGAATTGAGAAAATTCTTTGTTATAGATTTATATGTGACGAGTTTGGGGAAAAACACAGAAAAATCATAATGAAATCCCTAAATTTGTGAGAAAAAATCAAGTTTAAAGGACATGGAACTATTTAAGAGGTTCAATGGAGCCAATTTGCAAAGTTGCAAAGATAAATTTGACTTGGAAGGTCGAATTTTACATTTCAATGCCCGTTGTAGAGTTTCAAAAAGTTTGGTGAATTGACAATCGAGATCATGCTTGATCTCATGATCAATGAGCCAGATTCACTTTAATAAATTTAAAAATTCATAAGGTTTCAGTTGTTTGAAAGGTTGAGTAGATCAACAACTGAGATTCATTTTTAGCAGTTGGGAAGTTGAAGCAGATTGAAGGTCTAGATTATTTTTGACAATTTGGGAGTTGGAGTTGATTGACGGTCAAGATCATCTTGTCTTGGAGATCGATGATCCAAATTCATCGGGGAATTGGTCAAAATTTTAAGTGTTGGAAATTTTCCAAGAGAAATCACCAACGATTGATGGTCGAGTCGACCAAATTGGTGAAGAGTTTCAGTCGACCAAAATAAATATTCGACGACCGATGGTCAATGGTTAGGCACTGACAGAGATTGGTGAAGTTGGTAGATCAATAGTCAAGATCATTTTTCAATGGGAGATCAGTGGTCCAAATTAATTGGGAGTTCAGTCGAAAATTTTGTATGTGCTGGAGTTGGCCAAAGGAAAACATCGATGGCTGACGGTCGAGTTGGCCAGATTCAACAAAGTGTTCTCACCAACAACCGATGGTCAAGTGTTAACTGATTCGATAAATTTTTTTGATCGTTCAAGAGAAATTTCTGATGGCCGAAGGCTTGATGGCTAGGCATTGGTCGATTTAGTGAGGTGTTCAAGTCATCCAAGAGAAATGTCCGATGGCCAATGAAGGAAAGAGGGTGATGACATGGCATGCCATATCGACATCCACATGTCAAGCCACATCAAAATCCATGTGTCATGCCATGTCAGCCAAGTTGACACCTCAGGATGATGTGTCATGCCATATCAACATCCACGTGTCATGCCACGTCAACCTAGAAGTGGCCGAGGGCCGATGGTCAAGTCAGATAAACTGGGGAAGTGTTTTCGTCAGTCAACATGGATCTCCCTGGTTTGAATATGTGTTGCAATTTCTTTCCAAGAGAAATGACTGATGACCGATGGTCGATGATCAGGCATCAGGGAGATTCACGAACAATTTTTGTTTGACAATGAGAATCATCGATCAACAGACCGTTGATGGAGCTTGGATCAACTTTCCATATTGTTGTAAAAGTTGTAGATCGATGAGATTGAATCGCCGGATTTGGAAAGTAATAGAGGATCAATGGCTCAGATTTCACCCAATATTGAGATCAATGAATTAGATTTAAGGGTTGTTAACACAGTAAAATAATTAGTTTTATCTGAAATGTTGTGGTTTTTGAAGGTCATTAACTTGTGGGGCAATTTTGAGGCCCTAAACGATATTTTTATCCAACCAAAACCCACAAGAATAGAGTGTATGGAGGTACACTCTTTCTCTATAGATCAAATAAAAAAACTCAGAGAGAGCTATCCAATGAGATATTTCAGGCACAAAACAGAGCTTGTATAAGAAATTTATAGCCAAAATAGTTAAGGTAAAATTTTGGCACCAATTTACTTCCATAGGGCATAAACCCTTGCTCGGAAGTCTGTTTGAGGCATAGGAGTAGTCTATGTAAGTCTTATGATCCATAGAAGACAACCATGGAGCCATATTTGGAATCTGGGTATGTAAAAATGTGCAGGAAGAAAAATAAGACACCTATAGATACATGGATAAATTGGGTAAAATAGTCAAAACTTCTTCGGACCATAACTTTAAGCTTAGAGCTTGGATTTGGGCAAATGAATAGTTGTTGGAAAGGTCTTGAAGAGGAGAAGAGACTTATCCACCTAGAATTTTGAATTAGGTGTTAAATGTTTCTCATAAACTAATAAATATATTTTTGTAGCAGTGAGTGAGTGCAAAATTGCATCTTATAAATGATGTAACTTTTCATTCAGAACTCAGATTAAGGAATGAGTAAAGCCATTGGAGAGATGCTTCAGAGAGGAATGCATCTAAGAAATCATATTTTGGTTTGGTGCATGTTTCCTTCATAAATTGATGAAAATAATATCTTGTATTCTAATTGATGAAATGTTTTATGTTATGCATGTTCTAATAGTAATTATTACATGCACATTTCTTGTAGAATTAGAGGTACAGGAAAAAAAAATTGGTTCTTATATGAGGAAAAGAGTTATGGAAGATGTTCACGGATATTACAACCATGAGGAAGAGATTATATGTCTTCATGTTAGAATGGGAAACGCTAAGACATAGTCAAATGGAAGAAGACTCAAGCATGAGCATTTGACTATGAGACATCTGCAAAGAGAAGTGTAGAGCTATAGGGATGATAATGAAAGGATTATGAAGGCTCATGAAGAGATACTTCAGAGTATGAATGTGTTGCATAAGAAATTCAAAAAGTAATTTGGCACTAAGCATGAAGCTGGAGCAAGACAAGTGTCAACATCTAGATCCCAAAGAAAAATGGATGATCATGGAAATGATAGGCAATCAAGAAGCATGAGAAGACATCATCATTCTCCAAGGAAATCCACTAGAAGAATTCATGGAAGTTTAGAGGTAGGGATAATCCAAAGTGTATCTCCTACTCATAGGTAGAGGAGATGGCTTTAGGAGGACATCTTGCAAGGTGAACTTAGGAAGATTAACCCACCAACTTTCAATGGTGAGCACAGGATGGGAGAAGAGGTTGAGGCCTGACTGTTGGAAATTAAGAAATATTTCTATCTACATGATTACCCATCAAGGTTAGAATCTAGAATTGCAGCCTACCACTTGCAAGGAAAGACAACCATGTGGTGGGATTAGCTTAAGCAAGACAAGCACTTTGATGAGAAGAGGATCTCATGGAGGCAGTTCAAAGGATATTTCCAAGAGAAATATTTGTCTGAGCACTATTATGAAAGGAAGATGAA
Organism: Picea engelmannii; assembly: GCA_009831015.1. NCBI lineage: Eukaryota > Viridiplantae > Streptophyta > Pinopsida > Pinales > Pinaceae > Picea > Picea engelmannii. Next base: position 225,364 of record ML777550.1, read on the forward strand.
AGAGTTCTTTGAACTCAAGTTGGGAACCTGTTGATGGGTCAAAATGGCATGTCAAGAAGATGAGGGAAAATGCTCTATGGTAGGTCCCGATTAGACCTACTCCTGTTTGGTGTAGCATTTCCTATGTGTTTATGGACCTCATTGCCACTCATAATTAAAATAAGAAAAAGGGGAAAGACAACAGACTGCCCCCAAAAGAATTCTTATTAATCCTAAGGATAATAAAACTAAAAGAAAACTAATATAATCCTAACTATTTCTAACCTATCCCAAGAGAAAAACTAGAAGATGAGCACAACTTAAAATGATGCCTTGACAACAAAAACCATTCATGGCAACCAACAACATGTTATGAAAATATTACTACATAATGTCTCAAATAGTTGAAGAAGAGAACTATAACATCATCCATGCACTCATAAGAAATCAGAACATCATAAGGATTCTAAATACTAAGCACATAAATAGTTTACATGATGAATACCCAAAAAATGTAAACCACAAATACAAGTGTAGAATAGTCCCACAAGCATTTGCAAACAATTATGACTTCAAAATTCCTCTTTCTCTTTATTACTCATAACTAAAAGTACCATATTTTTTTACAAAGGGAAAAATTCCTCTCTATATGCTATGAGTTCTCTTTTATAAGACATGAGAGAGACCCCCCCCCCCTTTCTCATGACTGTTGGTTTTCCTGTTTATTTTCTCACATTTCGAAAATGAACATGTGAGCGTTACAAAGAGAATCTAAATTGACTCATGAGTGATCAACTTTTCATTAGGGAAGTTTACAAATATTATTTGTTAAAAAAAAAAACAATAATCCACTTTCTCCATTGGCGTTATCTTCTATTCGTTGAATGTTTCTGGGAATTTATGGATTTGACCAGCTGAATGATATCATTTTGTCTTTTTTTCTTCTATCTCATCTTTCCTTTAAGCTAATGTTGGCTCGATTTCGTTGCTTATAGCTCAAGATATGATTGTTTGAAGTCTGCATGTCAGGTTCTTCATCTGAATTCGGATTCCACCTATGTTTTACATTTTTGGACCTTTTATGCTCTTAATATTCCATATATTGTTATACTAGTCTATTCGTCTCTCCTCCATCTTTCCATGGAGACATTATGGGCATTATTGTGTCGCCCATAGCTCCATATATGACTCTTTGAAGTTGGTTTGGCTATTTTTCCCCCAAATCTGTGGTCTTCTATTTTTTTTTCATTTTCTAATGTCTTTTGTTAGTTTTTAGGCTTGAATACATGTACCAATGCATTCTTCTATTCAATATCTTTCCAACAAGGTATCACGAGCCTCATTTTGACACATGTAGCAAAAGTTATGACTATTTAAAAATTGTCACTCAAAAGCCATTGATCAAGCCCATGGGTTATCTGGACCATTGATTCTCGAGCCTGCAAAATAAAAATTCCACCTACATAATAGATCCACATTTAGTGATGAGATGACTTGACCCCTATGGATAGTTTGATTCGGCACCTAGGCAACATGGGACCCATCGCTTTCAACATATTTTTCTCTAATTTTTCCTTTTTAAACAATAGGAGAATAATTAAAAACAAAACAAAATAAAATAAATGAAATGAAATTAAAATAAAAACTTACAAAATTATTTACATTATTTTACATTTATTTACAATTATTAACACAATTAACAAAAAGTAATTACTTTGATCTCTTGTAAAAAATTAAAGAAAACTAAACTAATTACCCCCCATTAACGAAAAATAAAAACTACCAAGGTTAAAATCAGTAAAATAATAACAATTATCCTACCCCCTTTCAGACTTGAACCTGTGATCTCT